>JAJJWW010003565.1:0-217694 GCA_023531295.1 Papaver armeniacum | reverse complement strand
GCATTTTGTGGATCGCTTACTTACCTATTCATAAGCTATATTTTATAACTATTATAAGTATTATTGCTTCTATTGATTTAATTGGATGGTTTATTTAAGGTTTGGGGACTATTTGCAGGAACATTTTCATAGCATGTCAAAATAGGAGTTAACGGTAGAAAAGGGTTTCGTCTGTAACCAAAAGCCTATCTCTCTTTACTGCACTTGATGAGATTCGTGCCAAAGGAACCTTGAAACAAATCACCATGCCAGAGAGAGTTATGTTTAACTGGTATAGCTCAACTCAGAACAAAGAAAAACATAAACTCAGATGTGTGTTACATAATTATCTTCCTCTATTTCTTCATGTTTATAACTTAATCTCTTATCTGCCAATAAGCATTGAAATGGAGGAAGCCAGGAAGATAATTATTCCATCTCAAGTTCTTCTACATTTGTGTTTTCTACTTTTTGCTTGCGAAGAATAGTTTTGAAATTTTTTAAAAATGTATTTCTCGAAAATACGAAGGATGTCTTTGTAGTTCCGATCCATAGTTCGTCGTGTGTGTTAATTGCTCCATGTAAAGATATACTAAGATTACAGTTCATTGCTACTGTTTGCACCGTTGATTTTGGTTGTCCGAAATATCAAAGAGATTTGCAGATTACATTCTTCAAAGTGACCAGGTTAAAATTCTAGGGAGAACATGGTAGTGTACAGTCTATATATATATATATATATATATATATATGCAGTTTACGAATGTTAAAGACTTTTAATCTTGATTTTGTTGACTAATTGAATTCTCATAAAGAGCCTAGGTCTCTGTTTCGCAAGTGGTATGGAGAAGTTACAGGGACTTGCAGGTGAAATATATTTTACGGTTCATCGCTTCAAACCCACAGAGTTTCCACCACAAGTACTGTCACATGCCCGGTGCGAAGCACGGGCACAAAATTTAGTATTTCTTCAAGAGTCGAAACTTTTCCACCGGATATTTATAGAAGCAAGGACGAACCAGTTGGGCTTGAAATTTATTTTGAAATATTTTGGCTAAGTCCAAACCCAGATTTATTTATTTTTAATTATTTTGAAACATTTTGGCTAATCCCAAAAGCAGATTTAATTATTTTTTACAATGGGTGAGACTGGTCCAATTTTCCATGATTTATATGGGGGATACCAGTCCTACTAAGGGCTGATACCGTTTCATATAGGACGAAAAGATCCCAACAATCCTGACCGTTGGATCGATGAAATGGTATCAGCCCCTAGTAGGACTGGTATCCCCTTATAAATCGTGCAATTTTCGCCTCATCCGTATCCAATCCAATAATCATATATTTCAATTTTAATGCTCGTATCCGATCCAATATCCGACGGGTTGGATGCATATGATCCAATAAATTTTTTCTATAAATAATATTTTAAGTTATATAAGAACAAATTAACAAAAACGACTTATCATTATCATTTCCATGATTTCTAATATTAACTCAATACGCACAATCTTTACTGACATTCAGCCATCAAATACTAACAAAGAAATTCATCAGTTTCATTTAACAATAAAATTTGTAATTTTATCTAATATAACAACGTCAGGATAGTAATTCAACGGTTGTGGATGTCCAACGAATTTTTTAGCCCGTTAAAAAATGGATGGGCCAGCTCGAACTTGTGGGTTCGATCTCAAATGCTCACTAGATAGATGATTAAAACAATTTAAAATTCGTCTGATGCTTAACCCGTAAATAGTAACCACGGAGTAGCGTTCATTATTCATGTTTGGTAGGAGTAATTTATATTGAAGTGAATTGAGGCTGAGTTTTATTAGGGTCTTTACTAAACCTTCACAGATAAAGACATGCCAATTGTAAATGAGAGTGAGTCTTACGCATGTGGAGGTGTGAGATCATAAGAGAGCAATGATATCTCGAAGATGAGAAGATTAACTGACTCCTCACAAGATAGAAAACGTAGTTGATATGATTGAAAACTCGCATGATCAGTCATTTGCATTGACATCGGTTTGTGTTTACCATCATAAAAACCGATTATACCTTTTCCCTAAAGTTATAATTTCAGAATCTGTCTTTATTTTTTACCACATACACCGATTCTGAGAATTTCTTTCCCTTATTTTGTCATGGTTTATAATTGGTTTATATCTACAACATTAAAGACCGATTCTGAGAAACAAAAGAATCCAGAATTTTGACAACCTACCAGAATCGGTTTTTGTGGTAAACCATATAATCTGATTCTTGTAAACAAAAGAGCCACTTTTTCTGTATGGTTTTTTGACAATATTCAAATTACATGGGCTACCTTATGAACGATTGTTGCAACACAAATTTTGTATGATTTTGCAAGGAAAAAATTGGTCTCTGTGGACAATGTTATAAGACGATTGTTGGAATTAATTTCAAAATAACTAGCCGTTGAGTGTTAATCTGTATAAGGATAGCGACTTTCCCAAGCACATTTTTCTGAAACATGAAATTTTGAGCCACTCCTACTTCAGACACTATTCAAATAGAACTTGGAAAATGGAATGAGATCCTGAAGAAGATATGGAGCTCGTAAAATCGTTCAATCCCGTCTTTCACGAATATTTGTGTTAGATCACTGCTCGGTCGAACTCGCAAGCGTTGCTATCTCAAGCTTGTTTGTCAAGTTTAGTTGTCAAAACTATAAGTCTTGATTTCTAGTCTACTTATAGCTATGTCTCGAATTAGGATAAAATGTGTGGTTGAGCTTTAGACTTCACGGCGTTCATCGATTGAAGATGAAGAACTACTAAGGGGAGATTTTAGAACTTCATCAACAAAAGGTATATGGAGACTTGAAATAATCTATCACTCAGAAGTCTATTCTATTCCATCTCCTATTGAGACAAAATCGTATAGCTATATAGACTTTACATTATACATATTTGATATTTCGAGCTAAGTTTAACTCGCTTATATCTTTCTCGAAATATGTGTTGGAAAAGCTTTTTGTTTTAACTACGTTCATCATTATTCTTGACGAAAGTCAAAAGATGACCATGTGAAAATCACATGGTATGTAAAACAGTCATTTGATGTAGACTCGGAATGTTTCGTATTCGATCACCTGAAAAATGCTTATAAGCTAATAGTTTGTGTGAGACAGCTATTGTCGTCTTCTAAGAATGTTTCAATGATTGAAATTGGAGTTATGACCTAAAACCCATGTCTGGATACATTACGGTTTGTGTACTAAGTGTGCGAACTATTTTGTTAGAATTGAGGACCGAAATTTAAGTTTGCGTACCTGTTCGCAAACTTATTCAACTGTTTAATTCAGGGTACTTAAGTTTGCATACCCATTCGCAAACTGATTTAACTATTGAAGTCCGGGAACCAAGTTTGCGTACCCCGTTCGCAAACGGTTTCAACTGAGTTCGGTCCGGAGCTAACGTTTGTGTACCCGTTTGCAAACTGTCAGCTTGGGACCAATGTACGGAACTTAAGTTTGGGTACCCATTTGAAAACTTAAGTGGTTCAATTTCTAAAATCGATTAAGTGTGATTTCATACTCATAAACAAATACATTTATAAATTAAGGAATGCAATCTTTGCAAACCGTGGCTATAATGTTCATGACTGATTCTTTTGAATCAAGAAGTGTTAAGATGAACATGGTTAATACAAAAGTGTTCATATGGCTAACTTCGGTTAGTTGTTATTGAGCCAACTCAATAAACACGTTTAGGTACGGTTGCCCATATCTAAATGAAGGTATATTTCATTTGTGTGTAACAAGCTAAGTTCATTTAACGGTGGAAAGATATTTGCTTGAATCTTAAATCAGGTTTCATCTAACGGTGAATATTGATTGCTTTGTTCCAAAATTATGAGATTCTGATTTGAAGACTATATAAGGGAGAACTCTAGAAACTAGGAAAACTAATCCCCATACCTCCTGTGTGATACTAGTTGCGACTAGAGTCGATTCTCCTTTAACCTAGGTTTTTCCTAAAACCATTATAGGTTAACGACTTAAAGACTTCATTTGGATTATGAAGCCAGACCCAACTATTTTCTCTGTAGTTGCGTTTTCTGATCTTACTTTGTTATATCGTACTGAGTATTATCTTCTCTAAGATTTGCTCGAGATTTATCTACGATAGGTAAGATATAAAAAGTAATCACAAAGCTCTTCGTCTCATTCTTTGTGATTCCACAATAACTTGTTCTACTACCATATAGTTAATTTATTGTGAGGTGATTGATATTTCTAGGATGTTCTTCGGGAATATAAGACCGGATTATCAATTGGTTCATGTTCACCTTGATTTATCAAAAGACGGAACAAAAACTTCGTAGGTATTTTTGTGGGAGACAGATTTATCTATCAAAATAGACTTTTATGTGGGAGACAGATTTGTTTATTAAGTCTTCGACTTCGGGTCGTAGCAACTCTTAATTAGTTATGGGTGAGATCAGCTAAGGGAATCAAGTGCGTAGAGTCCTGTTGGGATTTAGAGACGTAAGGAACGCGACTGTACCTTTGTTTATGGTTGAAAACTATTTCTGCTGGTTTCGGTAATTTTGGGTGTGTGTGGATGAGAAATGAATCTAAACCCTAAACAAATGAACTGCACGAGAGTGCTTTTTGATTCGAGAGATCAATCTATAAAATTCTGACCTAAACCAAGAAATGGCCATTCCTGACTTGCTTCGGTCACAAAGTGAAGGAGATGGGGTTGATCTTAGGAAGGGAAACGAAGAAGGTGTTGAGATTGTGAAGGTGTTGGTTGTTTATGACTTGTATCAGAGAGAGGAACTGGCTTGCAATGATGTAAGCTATCAGCTCTGGTGTTTTCTGGATACGAATGACAACACTTGGTTTTCTGTACTTGTCTATGTTGTTTGGAAATAGGCAAAGGACCTATTTATACAAGTCATTGAGTGCAAACCCTCATCTCGTAGGAAGTGGAGGAAGTTGAGTTATGGAGTAGTGGGGTCGTGTGGGTGATTGCACAATCACGTCTTAGCCCACTTACCTCATCATCGCTAACCGTCCATGCCTCTTGACATGTTCTTGTGATGGCGCGTTGCACGCTGCACGCTGTAAACCGCCAGACCAATACCCCAGAAAGTATCCCCCAGTTTGTGACACGTTTGATGTCTCGAATGAGTGGATCGTGGGACCCACTGTAGAAAGTAGCATGTGATGCTAAAATAACTAAGTATTTGATATTTATGAAATATCGTGTATGCTCAATGCATGTAATGCATCGCAAACAATCAACATGTATGAAGCATCGATGTTTTAAATCCTGACCGAATAAGTTACGGACCAAGCGTCTTAAAATAGCATCACGTCCCAACATCTTCGAGTGATCGTTTGGAGGCTGCATGGGCGAGCAATCTCCTGGCCGATCACTCCATGCGGAAGAGTGGCGGATAGTAATCATCAGGATGCCTCACTGGTCGTCTATCTTTCAACCTAGGCTGTCCAACCAAGCTAGCGAAATTGGACGGACGAGATGGTTTAAGACCCTCATCTGCGACCGTTGATGGATTTTTAGGGTTTTAAGAAGTGCGCGAGCATCACTCCTATGCTTGACCGAATCCGAGTTTGGGCAAAAGTTTTGGTGGGGCCGACCAGGCATGCGTGTAGACGGCATGCCGGTGTATATGCGTATACCTCTTTGTCTCATGAAGGTGCGATCTACGCCACTCAAAGGTGAGTTGTCAAGATCGATTTGCGGCATAAATCCATTGCCGCAAAGGATTTGGAAGCCGCTCCGCATGCCACTTTCGGGCACGCATTTCAAGGTCATCGAGTCATAGTCTGCCTAGGCCGACCAGATCCACGCAAATGTGGGCCCACGTTGATCATGCTGACATGCTTGGGACCTTTTAAGTCTATATCTATACCCTCCATCTAAGCTTGCAAGATGAATGGTCGTGATCGAACTGCGACAGTTACACAGCGCCGCGAACCCTAATTAGGGTTTTGAAAACAGCACGTACACACGATTTTAGCCAAACGGTTTGGAAAGTTATGATCCTCTTTTGGAGGAACCGATCGTGTGAGGCCCACGTTGGGCCGACAGTGAACGTGTATGCACTTCTCTAATGGTCTTAGACGCAATCTAAGTCATCCAAACATGCTGGCGAAGTTGGATGGTCGTGATCAATTTAAGACATTAGTGGAATTTTCGTGATGCTTGCAAAGCATCATACTAGCCATGTTTCGGGTAAGCGATCGTGGCTGCATGTCCACGTCGTGAGCAAACCAATCAGGTAGGGATAGAGTGGGCCCACTAATGTGCGTGCTAGCGCCTCCTCCATCTTTCATGGTGCGATCTGAGCCGTCCAATCAGGTTAGTAAAGTTGGACGATCACGATCATTTTCAGACTGTCTTAAGCAGTCGTGCTCATTCGAGCTTCTTCCAAAGCAACGTGGCCACCCTATTTTGGGGCTGGCGTTTTGGCACGCTGGGAAGTGAAGCGTAATGTTCGACCGGCCATGGAATAAATAGGCCCGTCGGTGGTCATCATGGCGATAGCCTGCTCCTATTAGGGCTCGTCTAGGCTTTTTAAATCATGCGGTTAACCTGCGTGGCCGTGATTGTTTCTGAGACTGATATGGACAGTCCATATTTCCCTTAGGAAATTAAATATGCTCAATCGGGCTAATATAACACACCGAGAGATGTAGCCTGTACGGGTATTTCGTGCATGCCACACTATTGACACTTGGATATTCATGTTACTCTGCTGAGAGTAACAATCAGTCATCATGCCGCACCAATAATGAGAGTCCTGCTGAGAACAACACAGGAAATACAAGGAAATTCATGCATTATAAATAATGCTAAAAATTCACAGGGTATTTGGGATTGTTGCTACATGCTCCATCCTTGATGAATCTTGTGTATTTTAATTCACATAATATTTGGGATTGTTGCTACATGCTCCATTCTAGGTGAATTAATAAAGCGAAGAGGTACTCATCACTTATCAAACAGCTTTATCCTTTGCAGGATGTTAGCGCATTAAATTTGGCTTTACGATTTTATCCTTTGAACCAAAATCCACCATCAACATTAAGTCCCCTGCCTAGCATATGATGGTTACACTATCGTGGGGTAGGCATTAGATGGTGACGTATACAACGTAAGAGGACGAGATAAAGGAAGTTTACCCGGAGGAGCTTAGACTGACCGCTCGTAATTATCCATGTGAGCGTGCCGGCGTGAGCGTGGAGCCTTGGTGGGTCTGGTTTCCTCCCTTGGGCGTTCGAGTTAACAAAGGAATCCTTATTTTACTAGGATTCTCCAATTATTTGTGTATAAAAGGGATGCTAACCCTCATATTTTCCTTATTTCCTCCTTTCTTTTAATATTCGTCTAGTTCCTCCCATCCGTGGCTTTGCTGCCACTGCTGTTGCTGACGCCACCACCGCCGACGCTGGATCTTGCTGCCGTTTCCATCATCCGTCCGTCAACGAGGTAGGTGATTCACAGTTTTTTTTTTTTTTCGGTACAAACCATAATTCTTAGGTAAACCCTTTTTTTCTTTGAGAGAAACCATCCCGTTGTTGATAGACACAATTTTGTGTCTATTATGATCTCAATTATGTACATTGTTCGCACTCGATTTCGTAATTATTATGGTGTTTTATGTGTTTGTAGGTATTTTTGGGCAATAAACGTTTTTGGAGAAATCGGCTCGAAAAGTTGCTAAAGGGACCTCCGGAGGACACTTGCTATTCGGACCTTTCACATTGGATAAGGGGTACCCTATTGATAAGGGGCATCCACCGTTATTCGCACCCCGCAACCATTGTTTCCACCCCACGGCTGTAGGCACCCTAGTCTGGATAGGGGGAGGTCATCTCCAAGAATTTAAATTCAAGTTATGGTGGGAATTTTTCCTACAATACTGGCAGATTTGGATTTTATTTATGGACGTGTTTGGGAGAGACTCAGTCACAGATTTTAATTGCTTTGGGCCTGTTAAGGCTGGACAGGACTGATATACTTGTTTGATTCGACAAATCAGGGCTAGATCATCGGGTTTGATAAAACAGAGAGTGCAGATATTCACGGGACTGCTGTGGTGGTTTTGGAAGAGATTGACTCGGGTTCTGTCATGGATCTCCGTTTCTTTGGATCTGTTACGAGTAAACAGGGTCTGTATTTGAGTTTTAATCGGAAAGTTTCCATATTCGTCTCATCATAACAGCGAAAGAAAAGATCTTGACATTTATGGTTGATTTGGTGGTTGCGATGAACATGATAAGGGATGATAGCTAGGTGAGTTGCAAGTTACCATATTCTTGCTGTCAAATCATCTTGAGAAGATACGAACGAATCCACAGACTCGGAAAGAAGAGCATAAAAGGAAGGAAAGACCGAGACTTGAGGGGAAGGAAAAGAGAGATAAACTCGGATTTAATCGAGTTATATGGATCATGTGTTGTATATATAGGCAGCGGAGAGGTCGAACAAGGTAATCGGGAGTTGGGTGACCGAACAGAGGTGATTGGGTAGCTACAGGTGGAGTTGCGGAGTCGTAGCAGCAGCAGGAGGAAGAAGAAGAGCTAAAGAACATAAGACCCAGCTGGACAGTCGCAGAAACCGTGACCAATACTTTCAAACTCAATAACTTTGTAACAATTTTTCCAACTATTATTTTGAGTTCGCAACAGTTTTGTTAAAGTTTTCTCTATAATAGTGACTTCTGTAACAATTATATATGTTACAAAGTCGCTACTTTAGTAGTTTTCTCTTGTTTTTCACCCTTTTGAGCTATGACCACCGACTTTGAGCACGTGAATAACATGAGGAGCTAAACCCCAACACTGGGATGACGGAGGAAGCCATATTTCATGCGTGTGGTAATTATATTTAATTCTTTCATAACTTTTTGCATGGCTTATTAATTGTTTTATGGTTTTTATTGAATGGTTGTGATTTCAATTGATGGGTTATACTTAGGTTAAGTCTTTTGATACCCCATGCATTAGATATACAGTCGTTGCTTTTCAAAAATATATCTTGGCAAAGAAATAGAGTCAATATTTTATTTGAGCTATAATTGTTTGGAATAAATATATGAATCGCATGAATGAGTTTATGGTGGAATCCCGAGTCTCAATATCTCTCGATATCGTGACAACCTTTTGTATATGTTTTCTATTATTAAATACTGAAACCAAATCTTTACAAGCCCGAGTTGAACGAATCTTTACTACCACTTTACAAACAACTTTTAAAATCACATCAATTTTTGGCACCGCCGACGCGGACTTGTATTTAGGTTTTAGGTTTTAGAGTTATTTCTATTTTTATTTTTTTTATATTTTTTGTTCTCTTTTACGCTTTTGGTATGGTTTGATTCTTTTCAGATTTGGAGCGAAGCTACAAGGGAACAAAAAGTGCTATAAAAGGAAAGCATCGTCCAAGAAGGAAAGAAAAGAGGAATCCGAAAGGAGTGAAGAAGAAGATTTTGTATATAGCTATTTTGTTTTATTTTTAGAAACTGTAAATAGGGTTGTATTTTTGTAATTTTTCTTTTTCTTTTTGGACACTTTTTGGACTTTATTTTTGGACTTGGACTTTATTATTTTAAACCCTAAGGAAGGGTTAAAAATTAAATATAAACTTTTTGCAGGGAAGGACGACAGTTACGATACTGTCTCGGCCTCTCGGGTTCGTAAAATGACATAGGATCGGTGGCCTGAGTCGACTTCAATGGTTCATCGCCCGTTTGGTACGGGAGGTAAGACTCTATCCACCCATGAATCCCCTGTCAGTGGGTTTTATTCTGTGTGACAACTCACACCCCTGCAATAGAATGTCGAACTGGTATTACAATAGGAAATACAACGAATATCCGACTGAGTTTCAAAATGGACGTTACTACTTTGACCATAGTGTGAATAGTGGTTGGGAACATCAGCCTTTTCAAGGTTATGGATCATATCATGATGAGCCCAATTACTATCCACCCACCCACGGGTCATACGAGCAAAATTCTTATATTTCTCCTTTAGAAGAGTCTCTCAGGAAATTAGAGGAGTCGACACGTAAGTTAGCTAAGATGAATAACTTAGTTTATGACGAAAGAAAACTTTCTATAGAGGAATCCCTCAAGATGATAGCTGAGACGAACGAAAGAATTGCTCGAAATAATCTTGATTTCCAATACAGTGTTTCCAATAATACCCTTGAAAATGAGGATAGTTATTTGCATAATCAAGATGACGAGGATAAAATTGGTAACACTACTTGTTTAGATGAGGTTCAACCATTTTCATGTTATTATGATGAGGATAGTGTTGATGAAGAATTTGAAATAATTAGGCATAGTGATCAGGAATTTGTTACTCCAATTGAGCTTAATAATGATAATGTTTCTATTTCAAATCCAAATAATTTTAATAATTATTCACCTATTCAAAAGGACGAGAATTTGACTAGAGATACCCCCGTTTTAGACGATGTAGTATTTCCTTTTGATTACGAAGCTAATAATGGTTTAGAGAAACGAGTTTTTTCTGAGAATATTGTTTTAGAGTCTAGCGATTTAGAAACATTAGTCTTAGACAAAGGAAATGAACTCGTAGAGATGATTGAGGATGAACCCGACTTAGAAGAATCAATTGACCATTTTCAGGAATCAGATGACCTTGAAATTAGGGAAGTTGTGACTAGTCTTTCTAGAGACACTGAAAACTCTAAGTTTGGGGGTGATTATCATTCTCCATGTGCTTTAACTCTTAGAAAGGTCCCTCACTTGGGACTTGACATATGTGCCTCAACCATTTTAAAAGATTCTCTTCATACACGTTTTCCTAAACCTAGTGATGTCCATAAGGAAGTTCAGTTATTAGAAACCCATCCTCTAGTTGATATGGTTTACCCAGGCTGTGATACCCAGATTGATTTTGTTTTCCCACCAAAATTTTTTCTTCCAATTGTGGGAATGTTTAAATTCTAAATGTGTCAGTTATTAAGTTCTGAGACTAAACCTAATTATTTTAGGAAAATAGAATTGACACGTTTGCTTAAGAATGACCACCACTCTCATTATGGTCAACTTTATGAGTCAAATCTGATTGACTTAGAGGATCCTCAATTATTCAGGTTATTATTGTGTGCTTCTAAATTTTTCCAGACCTTAGAAACTGATCTTTCGGATCTTATTTATGAGGAAATGCTGCCCAAAGAAATTTATTTAGACCCTTTCATAGAGCACCTAATCGAACCACAGCTAGATGTAGTTGTCTTAAACGAGGAAACTAGACAAGGGTATGCTTTATTTGTTCATTTTCTTGGCATGTTACTGATTCCTTTTATTTGTGGTAGCTTTATTTGGTTTTGATGACCCACAAATTCCGGCTATTACTTTATGATTTTATAAGGTGACTAATCCTTTCTTAGTCCTGGTGAAGACGTTAAATTTAGCACTTCTTGGGAGGTAACCCATGCTCATGCAACACGGTAATATCTTTCCTTAACTCTTTTTTGCTTCAAATGGTAACAGTTTCTCCTTGTTCATGCTTTTAATTTTATCTTTAGAACATTGAGGACAATGTTAGATTTAAGTTTGGGGGTATGGGAGAAACTTTTAGTTGCATTGATAAACTCCTGAGCCTAGAAATTTATGCTTATTAAGGATGGCACTAACCAATCTAAGTGGATGGAAGCATTTTGGTTGTAGGAGTTGAGGAACCAATCTGATTAGATGGAAACATCTAAAGAGTCTATTCATAAAAGCACATAGCTCAGGAGTTAGAATTAAAGAAAAAACATGGTAGTTTCGCCATATCTCGTTGAATCCTTTTCAACGTCTATTTTTATTTTGTTTTCTTTAAAATATGTTTCTCTAAGTGATTATGTGGGGCTCACGATTCAAGTTGTTACCACTGCTAGGGTGAAATAGAGTGATTGAGATACCAAAAAAAAAAAGTGTTAAAAAAAATGTTGAAATAAAAAATGTTGAAATAAAAAAAAAAAAAGAGAAATTGAGACTAGACCACCAAATGGAATAAATTGTTTAATAAAATCGACCACTGGTTCCCTTGTATATGCCAGCTGAGTTGATCTAGAATTAGGATTATCGACCACTGGTACCCTTGTATATGCCAGTGTGTTGATATTAGTCCAGACCAGTATCTCATTCTATTAGGATAGGTTTATTTTGGCAGTGGCCTTCAGACAGATATGAGAAACACTGTTCACCTTAGTCAACATCAAAACCATCTACGTTTTTCTTTACATCCATCTTCTTAATCTATCCATGTGATTGGTTGACTCTGGTTATGATGTCCACAAACTATCTAAGTAGAGCTCTGTCACTTATATATGAATTTTAGTATGCTTGAGTGCAAACTCGTGTACAACAATTGGAATTTCGCATCAGGGTACTTCCTCTTGTAGTCAATAAGTATGCCAACCAAGGAGATTCTATAGTGCCTTCCAAGGTTCTGCGTAGATAGTTAGGGTCTGGAGTAATGGTTTTGTGGGTATATCTTTTGTAAGCCCTCCGAGAACTATAACTCGGCCTCTAGGGCCACCTAGGGGTTTAAAGGCTTGTTGCATACGCTAAATGCAACCGACGATGCCTGCGACAGTGAGTTAGGATTTTATTTTACGTTTGATTTACTCGAGGACGAGCAAATAATAAGTTTGGGGGTATTTGATAGACACAATTTTGTTTCTATTATGATCTCAATTATGTACATTGTTCACACTCGATTTCGTAATTATTATGGTGTTTTATGTGTTTGTAGGTATTTTTGGGCAATAAACGTTTTTGGAGAAATCGGCTCGAAAAGTTGCTAAAGGGACCTCCGGAGGACACTTGCTATTCGGACCTTTCACATTGGATAAGGGGTACCTATTGATAAGGGGCATCCACCGTTATTCGCACCCCACAGCCATTGTTTCCACCCCACGTATATAGGCACCCCATTCTGGATAGGGGGAGGTCATCTCCAAGAATTTAAATTCAAGTTATGGCGGGAATTTTTCCTACAGTACTGGCAGATTAGGATTTGATTTATGGACGTGTTTGGGAGAGACTCAGTCACAGATTTTAATTGCTTTGGGCCTGTTAAGGCTGGACAGGACTGATATACTTGTTTGATTCGACAAATCAGGGCCAGATCATCGGGTTTGATAAAACAGAGAGTGCAGATATTCACGGGACTGCTGTGGTGGTTTTGGAAGAGATTGACTCGGGTTCTGTCATGGATCTCCGTTTCTTTGGATATGTTACGAGTAAACATGGTCTGTATTTGGGTTTTAATCGGAAAGTTTCCATATTCGTCTCATCATAACAGCGAAAGAAAAGATCTCGACATTTATGGTTGATTTGGTGGTTGCGATGAACATGATAATGGATGATAGCTAGGTGAGTTGCAAGTTACCATATTCTTGCTGTTAAATCATCTTGAGAAGATACGAACGAATCCACAGACGCGGAAAGAAGAGCATAAAAGGAAGGAAAGACCAAGACTTGAGGGGAAGGAAAAGAGAGATAAACTCGGATTTAATCGAGTTATATGGAACCTGTGTTGTATATATAGGCAGCGGGGAGGTCGAGAAAGGTAATCGGGAGTTGGGTGACCGAACATAGGTGATTGGGTAGCTGCAGGTGGAGTTGCAGAGTCGTAGCAGCAGCAGGAGGAAGAAGAAGAGCTGAAGAACATAAGACCCAGCTGGACAGTCGCAGAAACCGTGACCAATACTTTCAAACTCAATAACTTTTTAACAATTTTTCCAACTATTATTTTGAGTTCGCAACAGTTCTGTTAAAGGTTTCTCTGTAACAGTGACTTCTGTAACAATTATATTTGTTACAAAGTCGCTGCTTTAGTAGTTTTCTCTTGTTTTTCACCCTTTTGAGCTATGAACACCTACTTTGAGCACGTGAATAACATGAGGAGCTAAACCCCAACACTGGGATGACGGAGGAAGCCATATTTCATGCGTGTGGTAATTATATTTAATTCTTTCATAACTTTTTGCATGGATTATTAATTGTTTTATGGTTTTTATTGAATGGTTGTGATTTCAATTGATGGGTTATACTTAGGTTAAGTCTTTTGATATCCCATGCTTTAGATATATACAGTCGTTGCTTTTCAAAAATCTATCTTGGGAAAGAAACAAAGTCAATATTTTATTTGAGTTATAATTGTTTGGAATAAATATATGAATCGCATGAATGAGTTTATGGTGGAATCCCGAGTCTCAGTATCTCTCGATACCGTGACAACCTTTTGTATATGTTTTCTATTATTAAATTCTGAAACCAAATATTTAAAAGCCCGAGTTGAACGAATCTTTACTACCACTTTACAAACAACTTTTAAAATCACATCAGTTGTAGGCGAGATTCTTTGCAAAATATTCCATGATTAATTCCAATAGCAAAGTCGTCAATATTGCTAGGATTTCTTAGTAAAACAAACCACGAACCCCATGAATATATTGTTTTTGCTTCTTTTTCCATCGTTGCATGCAAAACCTAGCCTTAGGTTATAACTTGAAAAACTTCGTAGACATGATTACCATGGATAAAGCCGTTCACTCCTTTTCCCATAGAAAACCGTGTCATGATGCGTGCAAACTTGAATAAATATGGGCCCACCGTGCATGCTTGATTGAACGTCGACCCTGTTGTGCCTGCCTTGAACATTGGCTTTCCCTTGCTTGCTTCGTTCGAATCGTGGGGATTGCTCTTTTGGCCGACTGTGGGGCTGTGCCTGCTTCGTGCTTTTTCCGCTCGAGTGTCAGCCTTGCCTGCTTCGGTCGAGAGCCTGCTTTGCTCGAACATGGGGCTGTCGTGCCTTCGATTAAACGGCTACTGCGCCTTCTTCGATCGAACTGGGCTTGCTTTGCTCGAACGCAGGCGTGGGCATGCTGTGCTCATATTGTCCCACGGCCAAACATTGATATAATTAAGTCCCCAGTCTGGCCCGACTAGATGCGTTTCCTCTCACCGCACGGTTTCTCCCTTCAAATATATCTGATAAGCATTGCCGATCACTATCCCGTATTTGTAACCTTTATAGACGATAAGTAAAGACTCATTCTCTTCCCAGGGTCTTGCTGGTTTGTGAAATATAAAGAATATCCCAAAACTCTTTTCCCATCGCAGAAACATCTCCTTCTCTCTTCGTAGAATTTTATGGAGGTAGCCGGCAAGGACTACTCTGGTACTTCTCCAGAAAGGAGCTTCGAAGTCAATAAACCTGAGGCTGATGGCGCGTTCGAGGAGGTGATGACTAGAATTGATCTTCCGCTTCGCGAGGCTGATCGTGTTATACGGGGTATGTCTGTTCTACACTTGCGCATCGCTCGAGAACGCATTCAAACTCTCTTGGCTACAATCAATAGGGAGGAGAAATGGCAGCATGATGAAGCGTCGCTACTACTACCGGAGAGTGCAAGAGCTGAGAGGTTTGTAGCACGGCTGAAAAGACGAAGGGTTGAAAATGAATGGCCTCCAAAGGGAGATATGCGTGACTATGCAATCCGTGATGGTGTAATAATCCTCAATTCTGACACGGATGAACCCGAGCACCCAAAGGTTCTTAGCACAATCTTTGCAGTGGCCCTTGGAGAAGGTATGGAAGCTGTCTCTACTGAGGATGTTGTCAAAGCGGAGAACGTTGTTGTAGAAATACCCGAAGTGGAAGCTGAGGCAAACCCGAAGGAAGAAGCGACCCACGATGATGACGTTGAAAAAAACTTCGCCGGTGGAGAAGACACAGTCGATCTCCTTGATGACTAAATCTTCATGTTCCTTCCCTTTTCTTCTTTTCTGAGTATTTCCTCGTAATTTGTGAATATTTTCTCCTTGTGCTCAGTGGCGGCTGAGTTCAAGGTCTTCTTACTTGTTTGAACAAGGGTTTTTATTTATGTTATTTTTGAGACAAATCTTTCATTAAGACTGCATCTGAGTCTTCTCAGGCGCAGTGGTGTGTCTTCATATGATTGCATGTGATTCTTGTGATAAAAGAAGTAATGCCATAATAAAACACCACGAACATGTCTGCGCTCTCCTAGCGTAAGTCTGATTCTGTTGGAGTAGACTGCTCAAGGCGCTTCCCCCCCCCTTTTTTTTTTGCATACATTATATTCCTCCAACGTTTCCCGAAAGGTGTGAAATGCTTCTTTTTAGGGTTCTCTGGTTTAATCTGGTGGGTAATGATGATGACTCAGGCTTGACTCAGAATTTGTGTCATGCCCAGGGGTAAAGAAATTTCTAAAAGAAAATAATACTTTGATTAATTGAGAAATTGGAACCCTAATAATTATGAATGCAAGTAGTGCAATCATTTTGGAGAAATTACAAAATTATATGGAAAGGGAAATTGTTGGAGGAACCATCACGGAGAACGCTGGAGAAAAGTGGTAGCACAACGTTTTTAGGTATTGTAGGGTTTGAGCCATCGTGAGTGGATCGTCATGCCCTCAAGCTTGTCAGCGTTGATGATTTTGCAATAGCCGCCTAGGATGACATCTGCCACCAGGTACGGTTCATCCTCCTTTGTTGTTGGCAAATCAGGTTGAGCGGTCATCTTCACTGCTACGTTTCCAACTTGAAACGTGGTCACCTTCACTACCATATTTCCAATTCAAAACGGGTTTGGATCTGGTACAACTCCTTGATTCTGCGACACGTTGTCTCTGACTGCTGATGCGTGTCGTAGGTGCAATCAAATTAATATCTTATTTCCACTCAATTAAAAATAATATAATGGAAGTCAAGTTCGTTCCCACGAAGAGCGAGGAGATTTAGTTGTCAAAAAGTGTCACAATGGGGTTTTGTTTTTGATTCAAAGTAAATAACAAACCAATTGAAAATAATTAAGTTGCAAGCAATGGAGAGAAATATGATCAGGAATCCTTCTTCGTTACTAAACCGTCATCAAGTTATTATATTCATCCATTAATACAATTAATCACAAATTATTACCAACCGTGGAATAACAACTAGCTCGGTGCTATCCCCTAAATTCCTTAAATCACTTTGGGTACGGAAGCTCTCCAATACTGCATTCTATTCTTCAAACCACCTAGTAGTAGCTCACTCAAGGTGTAATTTGTCCGAATGCTTTATCTTTTGTGAATTATAGATTGATCCTAGTAGTTAGACTCTTAGCTCAAGGTCCACTTTCTAGTGCTATTTATACACACAATCGCTATACAGAATCCCTCTGCAAGGTCTTGTGTTCTCTACTTTTGTATGAATTATTCGACTATTACTTATCTCCTAACTCAATACTAGCATTTGATTTAATCAACAAATTAATTCAGTTGGCCACCTAAACAATCTATCAATCAATCATAAATATTTTAATTAGTATAAACAATCAATAATCATGTGAAGAACTTCAAAATAGATTTATATAATAACTCAAATCATGTCTAGAACTTAGAATTCATCCCCAATCACTAAGAAGTTTATCTACTCATGGTACTGTAGGATCATAATATCGCAACGTGCAGGGCTCGCGGGGTTAATAAACAAATGGACGTCGCGAGGCGATCGCGACATGACTAAAATAAACGACGCGATGAATAACGACACACAAAACAGCAGAAGACATGGAACCGGGCGAGGGTTAAGAAGTGTCGCGAGAATAAATGTTTGTACATCTGCGACACTTCGCGGAACATTTCCCGAAATAAAAGGATAGATTAGCCGTCATCCACTATGTATCGCCCTATATAAAGGGTTGAGTGAGTCTCACAGGAGAGGGGATCTTTTTAGAATTGTTAGGCAAGTCATTAGGAGAGAGAAAGTTTAAGAGTGTTCTAACTTCTAAGTGTAATTCTATTTTCCTGTGTAACACTTGAAGAATTCAATCAATAAATGTTCTTGATCTTACATCTTCTAATGGACTAATTAATCAAAATATAGTGAGGGGTGTAGTGTGGGAAAACCTGCTACTACATATGCGCTAGAAACAGGACGAGCAAAGGATTGACGAAGAAATTGGAAAGAATTTAGATTAACAGAGAAGAGATTTGGAAAAGATACTCAAGAATTCATTGAAAAAGAAAGATGGCTAGAAGAAGAAATGTACAAGGGCAACCAACGATTGTAAGAAGAAGTGGGAGACTTGCTGGAGAAAGGAGGAATGAAACAGGAGAATCATCAAGGATGAATATGAGAAATGATGGAGAAGGTCAAAACCAGTCACCAATCTCCCCAGTAGCAAACGCGGCTGTGGATTATGATAGAGTAAGTGTGCATACTTGGAGATCTGATTCTGAAGACGAGAGAGAAGAGGAGCAGCAGCTGGTGAACAATGGACAAGGAGAGCAAGGGATGAATGGAGAAATGAATCCAGGAAATGAAGAAATGGCAAATTAGAAAGATTGAGACAAACAATACACGAAGAGAGACGATTAGAAGCAGAGGAGCGAGCAAACTTGACAAGACAAAATCATGAACTGAGGATGGAAAATATGAGGTTGCAAAGAAGGAGATCTAGAAGTAGCGTGAGATCAAGTTCTAGATCGAACAGAGAAGAAAGAAGGAGAGTTTTACCAACCGAAAAGTGCCGGGAAGAAACACAAAATCCGAATACGAGCATGGCGAGAGAACTGGGAAATAGAAGATCGTCATATTCCTCACCAAAATCTTCAAAATGAGCGAAATAGGGAAAATCAAGAAAACATGCAATTCCAAGGGCCGAATGATCCAGCTGCTGAAGAAAGAGTAATTCTACACGGGAGAGAAGAATTGAGAAGAAACCGAGAGATCGAGGATGACATTGAGAGACACTACATTGAACAAGCGCGACTAGCTCGCGAAAGAGAAAGGCTAAGAGAAGAAATGGAAAATCAAGAGATGGAGGAGGCAATCCGGCAGAATAACCATGACAACCGCGAGAGAAGGAGGGAACAAAATCGTACCAATAGAAATATTAACGAAGAGTATGAGAGGGTGCAGATGATGAGAGCTGAGAGGCCACCAAGAAGAGAGAACAACCGATATAATGGCGTGCGAATTGACGAAAGAAACGAAGAAGAGCGTCGCGAGGAAAGAAGAGGAGAAAATAACGAGCAGGAAGGTCAAAATAGGCACGAGCGAAGAAGGAGAGAAGCAGAGCTAAAAAGACCAAGTAGAAACAAATTCTCGAGGCAAATGAACAAATCTTAAGAGAACTAGCTGAAATGAGAGGATTACTGAATAATAGAAGGGAAGGAGGAAGAAGACAACTGGACGAAGCCATCGCAGAAGCCGCGAAGAATCCCTTCACGCTAGAAGTACAGATGGGAGGAATACCTCCTAAATGTAATCTACCTGCATTAACCAACATTTTGATGGAACAACTTGTGCGATACAACATATTAAGGCTTACATGAGATGTATGTTACAATGGGAGAATCATGATGCCATATTGTGCAAATATTTCGCGTCAAGCTTAATAGGAGAAGCACTAAAATGGTTTGAAGGTCTGCCAAGGAACACAATCACATCATTCAATCATCTACAAGCCACATTCCTGGGAGCATACATAAGTAACAACTCTTCGCGACCAGGTATTGAAGATGTATTCGGGTTGAAACAAAGGATTGGCGAGAGCTTAAGACAAGCTGACGATAAGATGGAGAACCATGTGTAGCGAAATGGCAGGACGGGTTGAGGAGAGATATCTCATACTCTCATTTGTGAATGCTCTCTTCGCGACTAACTTGTTATACATTCAAATTTTTAGAATCAAAAATACAATCACGATGGCAGAACTGCGAGAATTACAGGAAGAATATATTGCCTTAGAAGAAAGACAAAATGAAATGAATTCTTATCCGGTCGCGAACACGAGCTCCAACGCCGCGAACGCAAGTTTGTTACCTCAATTCATAAATACAAAGTGGCGAGCACTTCGCAAGGACAAGAGGCAAGGAGAGCCAATGAGGAACAATGAAGATAGTAGCCATGGGAAGCCACGATCAAGAAGAGTTTGAACGTGAAAGGAACTACTACAACCGTAACAGCAATAATAAGATTCAGAGGCTAGATCATATGCAAGAAACTTATGGTGGACGAAGACAAAATAACCGTGGAGGGCGAGAGAAGTCATAGAACAAGATGGGAACAAATTAAGATGCCTCCACCGAATGCTAGCGTTGAAAAGATCTGGGAAGCTATACTTGTGATGGAAAATGTACCAAAGACCTTGGAATGTTGAATGGAACCACCGCCAGGCGATAGAAGTCATGAGTTTTGTTCTTACCATCGCTTCCATGGGCATCAAACAAACGATTGTAGAAACATAAAGAGAATTATTCTCGGGATGATTGATCGGGGGAAGTCAATCACTTTCTAAAGGGAGAAGAAGCAGGCCAGACGTTACCACCACCACCAGAGATGCACAGAACAGTGTCAGCGAAAGGAAAGGAAACATTTGTGATAGAAGTAGGAACAAAAGCCAAGAATTTGAACAAACAAAAGGCATAAGAAGTGAATAATCAATAACAGCAGGATGCAAGGTAACAGCTGAAGTAATGATGTGCGAGAATCTCGCAGCCAAGAGTAAAATGAGAATACGACTAAAAAAGAGAAGTGAAATACAACAAGTGAAATGAATCATGCGAATACTTCGCAGATAAATATCAGCAAATAATGAAACATGAATGATTGAATGATTTAACAAATATAAATGCGCAAATGAATGGGACGAACCTTTATGGCGTACACCCTAGTTCGTGAATAACATTTCGTAAGAGGCAAATGTAAGACCTAAAGTGCGTCATATAAGGGGGTATCTCTCGCCGTGGTTCGGGGGAAGGTTACACCGCTCCCGAAGCCTGAACCATGAAAATTTGGGGCCCATGAAAGCCTATCCTAAGAGGTACCTTGGATTCCCAACTATATATGTAGGTTATACCTGGTTGGGCGACCGAGGGTCTCTTCCTAGAGTCGGTGTATGCACAAGGCGCCGAGGTACACGGTTGAGCCGAGTGCCCGGGATGGATGAACCTACCCCAGGCCATTCTTGGCAAGTCTTGGCATGCGTTGCACTCGCCCGAAGAAAACTCCACTTAGGGTGCAGTCTCGTAACCATAAACCCTATAGGTATAAGGGATAAGAGATCAAAAAACAACTGGTTGTTGTTAAGACCGGATGGGAGGAGCTAGTCTTGTATGGCCGATGTTTCGCCTCCTTGAAGGGGCAACCGGGGAGATGATAAGGGCGGTGCTCTCCATTAGGGGGGGTGCCAAAACAGACGCAAATGTCATGAGGCTTTGTTTTCGCAAGAAGACTTAGGCTTGTCATATTTGTGCAATGATCCTGCAGAGGCAATAATACTAACGCGAGGGTAAGGCGAGATCAATGGGTCTTTGCATGAAAGTGTACGGCCGTCTTGCGATTTCGTGTAAGACGGCAATGTCATAGGAATTTATATTCGCAAGGATATCTAGGCCTGTCATATTGTCGCAACTAAAACATCTGCAGGGCAAAAATACTTGGAAAATGATAAGACAAGATCAATGGGTCTTTACATGCAAGTGTAAGGACGTCCTGCGATTTTGTCGCCATAAAAGGTGGCAGGGGAGGACCTCTAATTAGGGGAGGTCTAACTTTCGGAAGACCACACAAAATTGATAAGGCAAGGTCAATGAGCCATTGCATGAAAATGTAAAGAGCTGATGCAGACCTTGTCGCCACAAGAAGAGATAAAATAAAGACTACCGAAATGATAAGGCGAGAAAAGTGGGTTTCTTCACTCATGGAGGTACTGCACCTCGCCGCAATACAAAATTCGACATCGTTGAAGAATACAATGTAAAAATGATGATGACCGATTTCATAAAAATGTAAGCGAATAAGCTTGCGAGATTATAGTCATAATTAAGAAGAAGAAAATAAGAGGATTATTCAACAAGGGATTTAATCTTTCAAAACAAAAGGACAGTTGCAGCAAAAGTTATAAAGCAATTAATTCTCTACATCAGTTTTATCATCTTCACCAATAATTTTCTCAGCTTCACCTTCAACGGTCAATGGACGTTCATCAGAAATATTTTCAGCACCTTCATTCTCGCCAGCTGGTGGATTTTCATCAGCAGTTTTTTCAGTCAGATCTTTGTTGACAACTTCAGTATTAGCGATATCTTCGCCACTTTCATAGTCATAATCACTATCAGGGGAGTTGGGGGCTTCATCATCACTCACTTCCAAAGGATTGACACGAACAGGATCAAGAGATCTAGACAATAAAATGTCATTCACTATGACCTCAGCCTTAAGATGAAATTGGCGAAGAAGCGCTTTTTGCTGATTTTTACTATCAATATCCTTACAATCAGACATATAATCAAACCTTCGCTCTGCACGGTCGCGAGAACGAGCAAGATGCGCGGAGAGTAGTCCATTTTCCTTGCGAATGTTAGAATAATCAGACCTGAGGGTGGAGATAGTGGAACGAAGCTTTCTCTCAGATTCTGCATAACAAATACACAAGATTAGAGAAAATTCTTATTAAACATTATTGGCACTTTTTGGGTAATAAATCATTCATGGAATAAATACATAAATTAAGATAGTCAAATAATTTGACTACCTTCCTTTTGAGAAGTAAGATGTTGAATTAAAGCTGCGAAGTTATTCCCCAAACGGTCCATGACATCATCAAATGAATCTCCAACTAAGCCTTTCAATCGAGATCGCAAATTCTTTTCATGGGAAACAAGTATGGAATTTTCGGTCGCCAAAGTAAAGTTGGATTTTTCTAATTTGGCACATTGTTCTTGGAATTGCTTCGTTTTCACACTCAAAGTTATTCTACCTTGAATAAGTTTATCTCTCTCGGCAGTAATTTCTTCAAGTTGGTTTTTCAAAGAATGATTGGCTTGCTCTTGTTCTTCACATAATTTTTGGCAAACATCATACTGCTGCGAGTAGCTCGCCACCTTATTCAACAGAGAACGTTTCTCTTGAGAAAGAGTTCGATTCTCATCTGATAAAGTTTCCAACTCCAAATTAGTTTTAGTCAAAGCATAAGAGAGGCGAGATGCATAGGTATGAAGATTATCTAAGAGATTATACTGCTCCATCCAAGAATCTCTTTCAACTCGAACTTCTTCAACGATAGACTCCGTCTGATATATCTCCATTATTCGTTTCTGGTTTAATACTTTGAAGACGAGCAAGGATTTAAGTTGCAAAAAAAAAAAAAAAAAAAAAAAAAAAAAGGGGCGAGGGCATACCTTTTAATTCTTCATTCTTCTTGCGAAGATTATCACGATCTAGCGAGATGTTGTGAAGACTATTGCACTTCAGCGGTCATAACACGGAGATCATCCTTGACTTACTAATTTCTTGAACCAAAGACGCTTGCGAGACCTTATCAGGACCAAGGTGCTTACTTAAAATCTCGCAGACGTTGGATTTGATAGGATCGTGAAGTTTTCTTGGCATCATTCACGAGATCTGAAAGAACCTTAAAGGCCACATCTATACCCTCCAAATTTTCCGCCGTTAGAGGAATTTGCTCTACCAAAAAAGATGAGTCACCCTTTGTCAAAGGAACCTCATGAGAAGAGGAAGTTTCAGGGAGAGAAGTGATTGGAGAAATAGTAGGGACATTGATAGCGGGTGATATAACATTGTTTGAAGGAGGACAAAGTGTAAGGAACTTGGTCTATGAGGAGTTGAGGTATAGGAATATTATCTTGCGACGACTTCGCAGCAGGAGATGAAGGTGTGAATGAAGGAAATGGAACACTGGGAGTAACAGGCTTGGGTTGGCGAAGCCTTTTAGGAATTCTCACGAGATTTCCATCATCCTGCGAGTAACAAGTTAAATAAGAAACAGAGGCAACAATATATTGTTCATAAAAAAGAAATGTTTCTTAATACCTTGTCACTCGCAGGCTTTCTTTTGTTAACCATAGATTTTGCTCGCGAAGTAGGCTTTGGCTGCGTAATAGATTCTTGTTGCGAAGAAGGTTTCGATGGCGAGCCCAAAGAAAGAAGAGGGTCCTTCACGGTAAATTTGGTTTTGGGTTGATTCTTGCTAAACAACAATGGCGGAAAAAGAACTATGAAGTTAAGCATACCAGTGTGATTTCAACAAGAAAAACTAATTTCAAAGCAATTAACCACAAGATCAAACTAGATATGGCAAAATTAACAAACCTGGATGCCATGAGAACCACAACTAGGATGTAGCAGAAGAAGAGAAGAGTATGAAGAAGGAAAATAGCAGGCAAACACTTGCAGAATGATTACAGAATGATGAAGAAGAGGAACACTTGCAGACGATGAAGAAGATGAAAGGGAAAAAGAAACTTCTTCACAAGGAACACCCCTATAAATAGATATTACGACCGGATAACATTAAATGCACCGGTAAAAGAGGTAAATATAGACACGCGTAAACACCATTAGATCCAGGGAATTTTAATAGAATTCGAACATCGCACAACATATTTCCTAACAAAGAGAAGAGCTCGCAAATTGATTATTTTCTGTAACTCATGAGGCAAGAGATGCCACTTCATATATACAGAGAAGCTTGAACTTCGTAAAAGAATAGAGGCAAGTACGTACTTTTCAAGTCCAGTATTCTTTCGCTCGTTCCTTCGTCAACAAAGACCAAAGATTACTACAACAACAGATTTTTCCTTAAAAATCGCTCTTCAAGCAATATTCAAGGAAAAAGAGGCAAGATGTAGGATCATAATATCGCAACGTCTGCGGGGCTCGTGGGGTTAATAAACAGCGACGTCGCGAGGCGGTCATGAGACAGCTAAAATAAACGACGCGATGAATAACGACACACAAAACAACAGGAAAGACATGGAACCGGGCGAGGGTTAAGAAGTGTCGCGAGAATAAATGTTTGTACATCTGCGACACTTCGCGGAACATTTCCGAAATAAAAGGATAGATTAGCTGTCATCCACTATGTATCGCCCTATATAAAGGGTTGAGTGAGTCTGTTGTGGAGGGGGGATCTTTTTAGAATTGTTAGGCAAGTCATTAGGAGAGAGAAAGTTTAAGAGTGTTCTAACTTCTAAGTGTAATTCTATTTTCCTGTGTAACACTTGAAGAATTCAATCAATAAATGTTCTTGATCTTACATCTTCTAATGGACTAATTAATCAAAATATAGTGAGGGGTGTAGTGTGGGAAAACCTGCTACTACAGGTACTAACAAAACCCATGAGTTTCATATGATAAAATGGTAAAGAAATAGTTACGGTGATGAATCGCTCCAAACCCTAGCTTTTCTTCTCTTGAGTTCTCCTCTCCAAAACTTGATAAAAGATTATGAGATATCTCCAAAAATATTAGAAGTTCTCTTAAATAGGTATCCAAGTTGTTGTTGTACCCGTGCGCCAAATCCCGTGTCGAATGGTTGCCAAAAACTAGCTAGAATCCCAAAAGAAGTCACATCCTATACTTGGCCGTGCATGGAGTGGATGAAATAGCCAAGTAGGCTCATGTACGAAACTGGATGGCCCACCAAGCACATTGCTTTGTCGACCGCGGAACCGACAAACATATACCTTTTCTTCCAATTCCAGCGGACAGACATCCTACCGCGAGCGATAATTTCTGGATTATCTTCACTCCATCGAATCACGGACACTTCTCCCTCCGTGAAAATAAAAAGTTACGGGATTTTTATTTCTCGACCAACTCCCACGATTACTATGGTAACCGTGAGTTTTATTTTCTCCTGAGTTTTTCGATACCAACAATTGCTCCCGCGTTTACCAGGCTCTCCGTGAAAACCATCTATTTTCTTCATCATTGCGAAACCCATCTCGAGCCTCAAGATCATAGCAGACTTCTCATTGATCCCCGCATCACCATTCTTCTCCATTCTCTGTTGTCACAGGGACCAATATATAGCTTTGCTTTCTCTTCTTTCCGATAAAACCCACAAAGATTCTCTATTGTTTCTTGACTTCCATGGCAGACTCGAGTTCTCATCAATGCCATTATCTATATCGATCAACAGCTAGACTCAGACTCCCAGCTGTGTTATCTCGAGCTCTGATATCTCATGAGACAGCCATACTATCAGCTCTGCCTTTAAAGATCCTCAGCCATGCGCTGCAATGGAAGCAACAACATTACTTCCTCTCTTTCATCCTTGTTTGGTCTTCAAACTCTCGCTCCCAGAACTGAACTACGTCTAATAGCAACGTCACTACTCATCTCCGTCAAACGCCAATGGCTGCAACGTACTTCCAGCTCTACGATTGCCACTGCTATCAATGGTATTATCCACACGAACTCAACATCATTCTCTCCTCATTGCTGCCATTAGTTTCCCAGTATTCGTTGTCATCATGGCAGTCACCTCCAAAACCGGCGTCCACATCAGTCATGGCAACAGCATACCAAGATCGAGTTCTCTTTATCCCTGCCATTAACTCGAGCTTCTCCATCGTCTTTCAGTCACCATCAATGCCATTCCATATTTTCTCTCTCTCGAGCTATTCTCAATAACAGCAACATTTCCATCTTCTCTGTATTTTCTCCCCTGTCCAACTTCGAACATCAACCGAAGCAATGGCAGACTCCAGGTATAGCTCAAACTAGCACGAACTCTCTTTCTTCTTAACTCCCCGATTCTCATTTCCACAACAGCCTATCTCCAATTCATGAGTCGAACCATCATAACATCAATCACACTGAGTTTACTCTTCATAATCTTCTCGAGCTCAGTCGCCTCTTTACCAAATGATCGACAACATGCCTCTATCTTTCCCCGTCTCATAGCAAGTTCGACTTTTCAAGACCGCCATTGCAACAACACGTTCGTCCTCTCCTGGGTTGATCAAAATCCACCGATCGTTTCCATGGTCATCAGAATCGTTGTTTTGTGCATGTGAAGTAGGGTAGAAGATATAGGTAGCCACGAGTAAAATAACACGTGTGTCGTTAACGGTTTACCCTTTCAATCGTCGATCTTGCAAGACCGACAATTGCAATTCTTAGTTTACTCTTGTTTTGCTCTTAGCTTCCTCATACGATGTCGGAATGAGTTCGTTCTTTCGCTAGGTTGCTTCGTATTTTCGTTCTCTTCAAATGATAGCAAGAACTCCTCAATTTGTATGAGTTTCACTTGGTCTTTGGCCCTTCTCCGCTTTCGGCTAACTTCTTTTATTGCACAATTAAGTGCCAATTCACTTCTTTTGGATGATTCACCTAGCAAAACACAAATAAGAGAAAACAAACGTAATATACAATAATTTGCAAGAAAATATAGCAAATACTAGCATGGATTCGACACAAAATATATGCAAAATATGCACTTAACAAATTCCCCCACACTTGTCTTTTGCTCGTCCTCGAGCAAACTATCTAAAATACAACAACTCCATGTCTACGAGGATACGGTTACTCTTAGCATGAATAATGGCCTTTAAACCCCTAGGTGTCCCTAGTGGACGAGTTATAGTCTCGTGAAGGTTTACAAGAGGTCTACCTACAAAACCTATATTTCCAACTCCGTCTATTTGTGACAAATTCATGAATGAATCCAAAATGACTGCAGGAGGAGGTACCTTGCGCAAATTCAGTTCATATTCAAGTTATTAAAGCTCTAATTAGATAGTCGAACAAGCCACAATACTCGGAAACTAACAAACCACAATCACAATGAAAAGATTAAGAAGATGAATATAGATGTAGATGGTGGCAAATGTTCACAAGTGATCAATGTTTCCCATATCATCAAAGGTCACTGCCAAGATGAACCTATGCCTATTGGATTGAGCTACTGGTCAACTCTAGTGTCAACACACTGGCATATACAAGGGAACCAGTGGCCAACAACTTACTTCTACATCGACTCACTGGCATATACAAGGGAACCAGGAGTGACTTTATTCACCAAATATATTACTTTCTTTTCTTTTTCTTTTCTTTTTCACTTTTTTTTTTTTTTTTTTTAGACGGCATGATTAGATCTTTTGGATCCAAGCGCATGCTTCTTGTCAGCAAGTACGTGATAGTTGCCTTGGATCCTGCATTCCACGCTTGTTTAGGCGACGGAGACAGGGACTACGTTTCACACATACCGTTATTCCCAAGTGTCATTCTTATTCCGTTTGGTCTAATTGGTCGGTCTCTTTTTTTTTTTTTTTTTTTTTTTTTTTTTTTTTTAGCAACTCAATCACTCTATTTCATCTTAGCATTAATAACACGTCGATGTTTAGTGACCCACCAAAGCACTTAGAGAACAATAGATAAATATGGAAAAATAAAAATAGAATGTGATATGGTGATATTCCGAGATATGGTAACAACTATCATGTTATTTGTGATTTCCGAGCTATGTGTTCGTCCCTTTTAGTTAATTGGTTCCTCAACTCCTGCATTCAAAATGGTTCAATCCACTAATGGTGTCATCCTAAAGGCACAAGTTTCTAGATTTCGGAGTTCAAAAAGCACAATTTTTCTTGGTTTTTTTTCTATTTTTCTGATTTTTTTTTAAAGGCATAAAACAAACTAAAAAAAAAAAATATACAAACATATAAATGCTCCCCCACACTTAAACTTCACATTGTCCTCAATGTGTAAAACCGAAAGTTCTGAATTCTGACGTAACAGCAGATAAAACGCAAAAACTGTGCAAATTGGTAAGGAATTTGGAAAAACTCCATTTCACAAAAGTTGTTCATCTACGTGTTTTATACAAAGTGTCAAAAGGGCACAGTGTTTCGATAAACGGTCTGACAGTTATGGTCTCTGGACTGAACTACGCGCAGTCTGAAGTTTTCTGACGAAAAAGTATTCGTCCATAATTTTCTTCTAAAATAGATTACGGACTCAATGAAATTGAACATGGGGATGCAAATATGATATGAAAACAATAAAAACAAAAATATAAGGGTTTAAGATACAAAACCTATGGGTTGCCTCCCATTTAGCGCTTGGTTTAAAGTCACACCCGACTTGGCATTCTCCTTACTACTCCTCCAGAGGGAGTAAATCGCGAAGCTCTATATCGTCCACATTCACATAAGCGATGTTTTCATAGTATGGCTTCAATCTATGGCTGTTGACCTTAGAAGTAGTCCCATCTCTAAGACTAGTGATATCAACTGCACCATGAGAATAAACATTAGTAACAACATATGGTCCAATCCATCCGGACCTTAATTAGCTTACCAGGAAATAACTTAAGACGAGAATGAAATAAAAGAACTTTCTGTCCTAATACAACAAAATTCTTCCGAGAAATCATCTTTTCATGGAAAAGCTTAGTCTTCTCCTTGTATATACGAGAACTCTCGTAAGCATCATTACGTATCTCCTCTAGCTCATTGATTTGTAGTTGCCTATGTTTCCCCGCTTTATCATACTCCATGTTGCACATCTTTACCGCCCATAAAGCCTTATGTTCAAGTTCAACTGGGAGATGACAAGCTTTGCCATAAACCAACCGATATGGAGACATACCAATCGGTGTCTTATATGTTGTTCTATACGCCCAAAGTGCATCGTTGAGTCTATAACTCCAATCCTTCCGTGTAGTGTTAACGGTTTTCTCAAGGATGGACTTAATCTCACGATTAGAAATTTCAGCTTGCCCACTAGTTTGTGGGTGATACGGCGTACCAATCTTGTGTGTAATGTTGTACTTCTTGAGGAGAGCATGGAAGGATTTCTTAAAGTGCGAGCCTCCATCACTGATAACCACTCTTGGTGTACCATGTCTAGAGAAAATATATTCCTTCACAAACTCACAAACAACTTGAGAATCATTAGTAGGGGTGGCTTTAGCTTCCACCCATTTAGAAACATAATCCACAACAACAAGTATATAAAATTTTCCATTCGAATTAACAAAAGGACCCATAAAATCAATGCCCCACACATCAAAAATCTCGACAGTGAGAATAGGATTGAGTGGCATTTGATTTCGAGCACCTAGATTGCCCGTTCGTTGACATCTATCACAAGATTTGCAAAAAGCATATGCATCCTCAAATAGGGTAGGCCAATAAAATCCACTCTCAAGTACTTTGAGAACGGTACGTTTTACACCAAAGTGACCACCACAAGCATAAGAATGACAAAAGATAGAATTGACTGAAATTCGTAGTTTGGTACGCACTGCGGATAATTTGATCAAGACCATATTTCCACAAGTAGGGCTCATCCCACACATACTGCTTGGCTATTTTCTTAAGCTTTAGCTTTTGAAAATTAGACATTGTACTAGGTACTTGCCTTGTAACCAAATAGTTCACTATATCAGCGTACCAAGGTGTTGATTCTTCAATTGAGAAAAGTTGTTCTCTGGAAAACGATCCTGTAATGGGAGTTCTTCTTCGGAAACAACAAGTCTACTAAGATGATCAAGAATCTGTATTCTCAATACCTTTCTTATCTCTGATTTCCATATTGAATTCTTGCAGCAAAAGAATCCAACGTATGAGTCTTGGCTTAGCCTCCTTATTTTTCAATAGATACCGTAGTGCTGCATGATCGGAATATATAATCACATTGGTACCCACCAAATAAGCTCTAAATTTTTCTAATGCAAATACTATAGCCAACAACTCTTTCTCAGTAGTGGAATAGTTGATTTGAGAATCATTTAGGGTCCTTGATGCATAATAAATCACATGTGACCTCTTGTCTACTTTTTGACCCAAAACAACTCCGATTTGCATAATCACTTGCATCACACCTTAACTCGAACGGCAAACTCCCATGGTGACTTAATAATTGGTGCAAGTAGTCAACAATTCCTTCAATTTATTAAAGGCATCCTTGCACTCCTGGGTCGAAGTTAAAGGCAACCTCCTTTTGCAACAATTTGCACATTGGCATTGAGATTTTGGAGAAATCTTTGATAAACCTCCTATAAAAACCTGCATGACCAAGAAACGAGCGAATTCCCTCACCGAAGTGGGGTATTGTAAGTTCCTAATCAAGTCTATCTTTGCCTTGTCTACCTCGAGCCCTTGAGAGGACACGATGTGGCCAAGTACAATTCCATGGTCTACCATAAAGTGGCATTTCTCCCAGTTTAAAACGAGATTAGTGTCTATGCATCTTTTAAGCACAAGTTCAAGATTATTTAAACAAATATCAAATGAATCACCATAAACACTGAAGTCGTCCATAAATACCTCAATGATGTTTTCCACGTAATCGAAAAATATACTAACCATACATCTCTCGAAAAGTGGCAGCGCATTGCAAAGACCAAATGGCATTCTTCTATATGCGAATGTACCGAAAGGACAAGTGAAAGTAGTCTTCTCTTGATCCTCCGGTGCAATAAAAATTTGATTGTAGCCCGAATAACCATCCAAAAAGAAATAATGTGAATGTCCCGCTAACCTCTCTAACATCTGATCAATGAAAGGCAAAGGAAAGTGATCCTTGCGGGTAGCCGAATTGAGCTTTCTGTAGTCTATGCACACTCGCCATCCTGTTTGAACTCTTGTAGGAACGAGTTCATCATCTTGATTTCTAACAACAGTGACACCTCGATTTCTTAGGCACCACTTGCACCGGACTAACCCATTTGCCAGTCGAAATTGGGTAAATCACCCCCACACTTAGTAATTTGAGGATCTCTTTCTTCACGACCTCCATCATTGGGGGTTAAGCCTCGCCGAGCATCACGTCTCGGCTTGATATCATCTTCCATAAGGATTCTATGCATGCACATGGATGGACTAATGCCTTTGATGTCAGCAATTGTCCACCCAATAGCCGTTTTGTGCTCTTTCAGAACCCTAAGGAGGCGTTCTTCATGTATTGCTGTGAGATTCTTTGCAATAATGACTGGAAGCTCTTCCCCATCACCCAAGTAAGCGTAATTTAAGTGATCAGGTAGAGGTTTCAGCTCTAATTTAGGTGCCTGCACAACAGAAGGTAAAGGAACTTCATCAGTTACAGGTAAAGAGATATATGAAATATTACCTCTTCTAACTCCTTGTGATGCTGTTAAAGCACCGCATGTCTCAACAAACTCCTTGGAAATATCAACTTCCAAGTTAGGCATGCCATGGACGTCCAAATCAATGTTATTTTGTAACACAGATTCAAGTTCATCTTCTCTATTCAAATCAAACATCTGTTGTGCTAACGAACCAATAACATCAACAAAAATGCGGGAATGGATATCACTTGGATAACGCATGGCTTCAAAAATATTGAAGCGTATAACCTCTTTGTCAAACTCCATAGTGAGTGTCCCAAAGATCACAATCAATCTTCGTCTTAGCTGTCTTCATAAATGGTCTCCCAAGAAGTAATGAAGTAGACGAACAATTGTCCCCATCCCGCATATCCACAACAAAGAAATCAACCGGAAGATTAGTTCATTCACTTGCACCAACACGTCTTCCACGAGTCCCTTAGGATATATGTTAGACTTATTAGCTAATTGAATGATAATCCCCGTCTCCTTTAAAGGTCCCATTCAATGAATCATAAACATCGGCCGACATCACGCTTATGGAAGCTCCCAAATCGAGTAAAGCACGCCGAACCGTTTTTCACCAATAGTAATCGGCACCGTAAAACCACCAGATCTTTACACTTTGCGGTGCATCTTCTTTAGCAACATAGCTGAAGCACTTTCGCCCACCTGAGTGATCTCGTTAGCAATCAACCTCTCCTTCCATGTACACAAATCCTTCAGAACTTTGGCATACCTGGGTACCGTTCGATGGCCTCAATAAATGGAATGTTGATATGCACCTTGCTGAAAATATCCATAATCTCCTTGTCTAGAGCTTGCTTATTTGACTTGGCAAAACGACTAGGAAAAGGAGGTGGTGTGGTAAAAGTAGGAACTGTATCCTTAGGTTGGCCGCTTGAGGTTGGCTTTTCCTTTGGAACAGTTTCCACCTCTACTTCCTCTTCCAAGTCGTGACTAACCTTTTCTTGTTGTTTTGGCTCTTCAGCTTGCTTCCCACTTCTTAGAGTTACAAAGATTGACGTTCGCTCTTGGATTCACAAAGGTTGTGATGGCAACTTTGCTGAATTTTGTGCTTTTATTTCATTCATGTCTCGTAGCCAATTGTCCCATTTGAAGTTGCAAGTCCTTTATAGCCATGTCTTGTTTCTCGCAGATTGTATCTTGACGCCGAGCATTGGCATCTTGCTTTTGCATCATCATTTTCATCATCTCCTCTAAACTGGAACTCTGAGTCTGTTGTTGAGGTTGAGGTGGAGGTTGTGGTCGGAATTGTGGTTGTTGAAAACCACTATGTCTCCCATAAGGATTAGGAGCTGCAGCTTGCCGATTTGCATAACTAAAATTTGGGTGATCTTTCCAACCTGGATTATAAGTATTAGAATAGGGATCATACCTTGGCCTCTGATTAGGGAACACAGTATTCACCTGTTCAGACTCTTCTTCATAAGAAGGAATAATCACTGCTGCCATTCGTTGTACTACCTTTTCTATGTTGTTCATCCGTTGCTCGACTGCAGAGACTCTCCCATCTCGCTAACTCTTCCGACATTAGAGTTGTTTCTGATGTAGAATTGTTGAGCATTAGAAGCCATACTCTCAATCAAACCGGTTGCTGCGAAATTGTCTTCTCGATAAGTGAACCACCGGCAGCCGCATCAATCAAATTCCTCTGTTTCAGGAGTAATCCTTCGTAGAAGTATTGAATGATAAGTATTGAGGATATATTATGGTGTGGGCAGCTTGCCAACAACTTCTTATACCTCTCCCAATATTCATATAGAGACTCCCCCGGACATCCGTAGAATGCCGCTAATCTCCTTCCGAACGGATGCCGCTTTGGAAGCAGGAAAATATTTCTCCGTAAATAGCTTTTTCATCTCGAGTCCATGTTGTAACATTCCCTGAGGAAGACAATACAACCATTCTTCTCGCTAAGTCTATCAATGAGAACGGTAAGGCTTGTAGCATAGCCATATCTCTGCCTGCTGCTACATGCCTCGACTTGTCATCGTGTTCTGAACTGTTGAAGGTGTCGATTTGGATTTTCACCTAGATGTCCCTTGAACTTTGGTAGATGATGAAGTAGATTCGACTTCAGCTCCACCGGGTTAGTGATTGCAATGCACAAGGTTGCGAATCTAAGCATGGAGACGTCAACTCTCTTAAATTCCTCTACTCTGGAGGTGGAGGTTCTCTCTGTCGTCTATATTAACCATCTCTTCCGTAGAAGGTTCCGGTTGCAACCGTGGACGTGCTTGTAGTACTGTTCCCTTGCGAGTTTGAATTCCACACCTCGAATAATCCCAATCTTTCGGTGCCAGGATTAAGTACCAAACAAAATTCTCAAAAAGCTAAATCAAAAACTAAAAATAAGACTAAAAACAAAAATAAAACAAACAAATAACAACTAAAGCTACCGATCGTCACCCCAGCAATGGCCAAAATTTGATGCGTGTCGTAGCACTACGGGAAAATTAGTAATCTACAAATCGTAGATTGACAACTCGTAAATTAAAAGTTGTAAAATGTAGTATGTTTTACAACTTTTTCCAACAAAAAGCGTTGTCAAAGTAAAATATGTCCAACTCTTAGGACCAACGAGTTCCTAAGAGTAGTGACGAAATCGAACCACAACTTGTTGTGTGAAAAGGGTTGCGGAGAGAAGTGACCACCTTTAGAATTTACAACTCACATCCTAAAGGTAGTGAATGATTTTAAAACAACACTAATAAGAGTCGTTGAAGATAGGAAAAAAAAAAATTTGAAAAATGTTCTTATAGAGAATCGAACCCAAGCTTACTAGGTGTTAGTACAAGGCGTCAACCATCTGCCGCGATTCATAATACTTGGTAGATTTGTGCTTTTCTTTTAATCAACATTCGCAACCTTTATAAGGGTTGTAAAATGAAAATTTACTAGGAAAAAAATTAGGCTAGGGTGAGATTCGAACTCGGGCCTCCTCTGTGTAGGATTGGGATTCTAACCACCATTCCACGGTTACATGTATGATTATCAAAGGACATCTACGTTAATATTTAACAATAATTTCAATTGAGCCTTAAAAAATGGCCAGACAAGTGCGCCATTTTGCCTGAAACATACAAGGCTTTCTCTGAATTATACAAGGGCGACTGCAATCTCATTTCAATCAACACTCACAAACACCGGGTTGTATATTTGAAAATGTAAATGAATGAAACACGTGGAGGTGTATATTTATATGCTCAAAGTAGCGGATTCATGCAAATTTTGGTAAAGCAAACACAACGAGTCATGAAGAAGGCTGCAAATGCTAAAAGTTTCGAGATATTATAGGAATGTGTTACTGTTTTTCTCGCCAACTATTGAATTAGAGACCAACTCAATAAATCCCCTTTTCTCTCCTCCTTTATCCGGGCTTGAGACCGGCAATGAAATTATTCAATGGCGGAGTTAAAAAGGGGGTTCTTCTGAAGAGAAACATTCAATTTATCATACAAACAATATTATAAGTCATCAACATAGCATAATTTTAATTATAAAACAAGTCCGAGACCAATTCATACTACACATAAAATGAAATCTTATTACATATGACTTTTTCCTAGATTTGTAATTAGATCGGCTATTTGATTTGCGAAACTCTAACTTTTTCCTTTGCGGCAATGAAGATAGCATCGAGGCCCATGTAAAATCTCCACATTCTTCACATACCGGGTAAGCTATGTGCTTATTGTGTTGATTGTTGCATATTTTTAGGTTGAGTTTGTTATTGCGGGTTGAAGAGAAGCACAACCGATGTTTAGCGGACAATTTTTAAAAAGAGTGATCATCTTCTCCACAAGCATCACAGACTTTTCACCGATGGTAACAACAACAACTTGGCTTTGCAAGGGTCGAAGCATCGATAAACCATTCAAAATAGGTGCGGGTAGGTATGGTGCACTTGAAAAACATTTTTCCATAGGTTTCGATTGTTTTAGATTGCGAAATGCCCTCACACCATTACAAGGAACATGCTTACACCTAGAATAGAGCCAAGGACACACTTTTGTCTCATGAAACCCTTGTTCACACATAGCACACTCGGTTAGGTTTTTTCATTCTCATGTTACTTTGCTGCTACTACTACTTGCTACACTGGAGAATCTTTCACACCTCCACCCATGACTAATTCGGTGTTTTTAAAGCCTAATTGAAGAAAATTTCTCCACAGGGCCTAATTTACGAAAATTTATGAACCCTAAGTGTTTTTAAAGCCTAATTCGGTGATGGCTAATTTACACATGATTGATTAGTGTTGATTAATAGATATATTGAAGCTAGGACTAATTTTAAGCTGTATCATCATTCTCGGATCAATAGCGATTAAACGAACGGAAATCAAAAAAATAATAAAACCCTAAAATGGGTTATAGAATCAAACCTTTTTTTCCTTAACACATATCGAGAAGGTGTTGGTGGTGAAGAAATCTTGACTCAATCTATTGATGGGTTTTAAATTTTCGTGGTTAAGGAGATGAAGGAGGAGGTTACTGCGGGAGATGGAGGAGAAAAAGAAAAAACGACGGAAAAGAAGATAAGTGGAGGAGAATAAGTGATGGGGAGATTGAATAGATAAGAAGAAAAAGATAAATAGATCTTACGCAACCCTTAGAAGAGTTGTAAAATGAAAAATAACTATGAAAAAAAAAAAGCCGGGTGAGAGTCGAACATGAGTCTCCGCTGGCCAATATGACATTCCAACCATCCTGCCACATTTATACATGTAATTATATTTACATTCTTTTATATATTAGACCAAATTTTTAAATTAGCCTTAAAAAAAAATGCCAACAAATGCACCATTTTTCTGAAGCATATAAGGAAAGTCTGTCCAATGCCTGCAATCACATTTCAATCAACAATCACGGTACAGATTCATGGAAGTTTTAGTGAATTGTACAAGGCCTGCAATCACATTTCAAATTCCATTAAGAAGCTGCAAATGCTTAAAGTTGTGAAGTATATTAAGCTGGAATAAAAGTAAGACATTGACTACAAAATAAGTAAAGACATTCGGAAAAGCAAACTGCAACATCGAGATACCAAAGACATGATTATATGTAACCAATTTGAAAAATCGCATTTAGAACTCAATAAATCCCATTTTCTCTCCTCCTTTACCTTTAGGGCTTGAGACCGCAAATGATGGCGGAGTTAAAAAGGGGATTTCATCTCCAAGAAACAGATAGCATATCATACCAACGGTATTTCAAGTCATAATTAAAGAGAAATAAATAGCATGTCATTTTAAAAGCAAAAATACAATCAAGCAAAATGAAAGAAACAAAATAGGTTCGAGCATCCATGGAAATGAAAAGAGTAATTAAACCCACCATCAGCGGCACTTCTTTTTCTTTTTCTTATTCTTCTTGTTTTTCTTCTTTGTCGGAACCACTAAGATAGGTTCGGCATCGGTTCTTGCATAAATCTCGGTATCATCATTCATTTGTAAGCCAAGAGTTGAAGGTTCCACTAGATGGCAACTTGTGTCTTCTGTTCATTGTATTCCTCTAATTCATGGAAACCCCTTGGTGGTGGTTTTAACATCACAAACCAATTCGATGTATCGACTCTCGAGAATAGAAAACTTGTCGGGCTTGTGACGCTAAAATGAATGGATCATTTTGATATTGGTTCTTATCTTTGACGTAAGTTGACCAATGTAAAACCTTTTTCTATCTTGACACCAAAATAGGTGTGAGCCCAGTCACATTTGAATAAGGGAATTTGAAACATATGTTGGTAGTCCAACACGAGAATTTGTTCTAAAACGCCATAGAAACCACTACTTATTTGTGATGATGCAACTAAAGATTTTGATTCAATTGAAACACCGGTGTTTTGCGTGACTCTTTGAATATCCTTAGTAACAAACCTTGACCCATTTATTTGCAAGCCTTTATATGATACACATTTTTCTAAAGGACCATGTGACAACCACCGTCTTGTATTTGATCTTGACATGCCTTGACCAATTTGCATTTTAACCTATCAATAAAATTTAGTTAGCGAGAACACAAGTGACCACGGTAATGGGCGCAAGCTCTATGTTTTGGCTTGGTAAGATCTAATTAAGAAGTGAATGACAGATTCATCTCTAATTAAGCTCTATGTGGGTAATGCTAAAAGAGAGGTACTACGTACTCGGGAAAAATGAATCTAATAAATTGAAAACATATATAACAAATAACCAAGTGGCGTTGCACGTACCTTTTGCTTTAACCAATCTGCAAATGTTTAGAGTGTATGGAAAGGAGTTGGTCTTCACTTTGGAAGTATCGGAAGATCTTAACTCATCCATATGCATTCTAATAAGAAAAATTTTAATGTGGACAAGATTCGTAAAACACAAGTGCTTATCTTTGCTAACAATTTTAAATGAACATATAACAGTCATACTTACGTTATATATGGTTCAATTGCTTTGCCGTGTTAAAAAGCACATATCTATGAGCAATCTTTAGCATATCACTACCAATATACACTTGAACGCCTCTAGAATGAGGACGCTCTGCCGGTGTGGAATCATGTTGAATGTCTTTATTATGGCTTTGATTTACTCCTCCTTCAGAATGTTTGTCCCCATGAACATCAAAATACCTGACGCACTCCATTCCCAGGTAACACTCTGCTATACATGCTTGGTTTGTGCGTAATTATTTACGTATTCTTTGAATGTCTTCATATACCTGCGACAAACCAAACTTCTAATTATTAGCACCAAACTCCCATTTACACAAAACAAAACTATAACATTGTACTTAAAATAACTAAAAAAATATTCATACTAATGAAACAATTACCTTTCAAATGGATACATCCAACGATATTGTGCGGGTCCACCTAACCGCACTTCTCGAGCTACGTGAATTGTCAAGTGTACCATCACATCAAAAAATGATGGAGGGAAGTACATCTCCAACATACACAAAGTCTCGAGCAATTTCATCTTCAAGTTCTAACAATCTAGTGAGATCAACTGCCCTTTGGCATATTTCGTTAAAATAAGAACATAACCGATTTATGGCATTACTTGGCCCATCAGGTAAAAGTCCTTTCAAAGCTACAGGTAATATTTGTTGCATCATAACATGGTAATCATGAGCCTTAAGGACACCCAAGCAACCATCTTTCGAGAAATGCCTCCTAAGATCAGAACTATACCCATATGGAACCTTCAGATTTCTCATCCTATTATAGAATACAGCCTTTCCCTTATCGCTTAAGTTACATGGTGCTGGAGGAAGCCAAGTTTTGCCATTTTTGACTATTAAATGCAATTCTTCTTTGATTCCCATACTTTTCAGATCATTACGGGACTTTAAGCCATCTTTTGTTTTGTTCTTTATATTCAATAGAGTACCAATGACACTCTCACAGACGTTTTTTTCCGTATGCATAACATCAATATTGTGTCGTAGTAATAATTCCTAAGAAGGAAGGAATAACATAAAAAGTATGAGCAAGTCACTTGAGTTGTACATTTCATAAATGAGATTTAACATGCAGATGGGAATGTAAGACTGAAAAGAAGATAATCGAGGTTATAAGTTACCTTCCAAAGAAAGGCAAGTCGAAAAATATTGATCGTTTGTTGAATATCGGATGGTCATCATCCGTGCACGAGAACTAGGACCAGCACTCATACCGGCATCGGTAGCAACTTGCCTTTTCCGCTTCCCGAGATTAGATTTACCGTCATTTGCACTGTTGCCGCACTACTCGACCCTTTTACGCTTCTTCTTATTCTTCTTCTTTTCCTCTTTCTCTTTCCTTTTCTCCACCTCGTTACGCCGCTTTTCCAAAGTCATTTACAATCTTTTGCTCGACGTTCAAAAGCCTCGGCACTAGACATAGTAGGTGGCTTTTCCTTTGTCTCAATCTCTCCATTGAAACATGCTTTCTTCTTAGTCGATCGAAGAGGATGATTATGAGGTAGAAATCTCCTATGATTCATGTAAACGCAGTTTACGACTAAATGGCAACCGGGTTGAAAGAGTATTATCACCACACGAGAGGCGGGCTGACTTCCCTTTATATGTACATCCGGATAGGTTACCATAAGCGGGAAAATCATTTATCGTCCACATTAATAATGCCTTCAAATTGAACATTGTCTTACTAAATGCATCATAAACCTCCACGCCGTTTTCCCATAACTTAATCGGATCATCAATCGGTGGTTGCAAGTATATATCGATGTCTCTACACAGGTTGTTTCTTTCTGGAATCAATGCAAGCTTAAAATAATATTGTCGCCTTGCATACACCGTTGAGGGGAAGATTATATACCACAATCATCACCGGCCAACAAGCGTGGGTTGGGGAAAGATCGCCAAACGGATTAAATCCATCGGCCAGCAAGCCCAAGACGCAAATTACGCGATTACGAAGCAAACTCGGGAACTTTGTGTCTATGTGCTTCCAAGCCAAAGAATCCGTTGGATGACGCATCTTACCATCTTTACTCTTATGAGTCGCGTGCCATATCAAGCTGCCGAGCTAGCTCTGCTGATTTATACATTCTCCTTAATCTCGGCACAATGGGGAAGTATCTAAGCACCTTCACTTTGGTATCTTCTTTTTGGGCTTGTCTACCATGTCGGCATCATCCATGTTAGATGTGTCTTCCTTCCACCTAGAATAGTGACATTTAGGACATTCATCCTCGTCTTTCAACTCATTTCTAAACAAACAACAATCATTCGACATGCGTGTATTTTCTCATAAGTGAGTTGGAAAGCTTTCGACAACTTCTTCACTTCATAAGTTGATTTAGGAAGACAATGACACAGGGGGCAACACGGAACCAATTGTCTTGAGAAGATCATCAAAAGCCCTTCGAGATAAACCATTTCTTGTCTTGTGCCTATACAACTCGGTAGTCATGCTTAGCTTTGTGTGTGTAGTACAACCGGGGTATAAAGGGAAGTCGGCCTCTTCAATCTCGTTTATCAGCAACTCTTCGTCGTGGTTTGGAAACCCTTCGTCCTGCCTAGGTTCACAAACCCCTTGCCTTGGTTCGACATCACCTTCAACATTAGCATCTGTCCACATCTGGTAGAAAGTACGTTGACGTGTTGCTCCTCTTCATGAACATTATTAAAATTGCTAATCTTCTCCCCGTGAAGAACCCACTCGGTGTAAGTAGGATCCATACCCCGTTTTAGCAAGTGCATATGTATTGTACCCGGGAGGAAGTGGCGCGCAAGATTCTTACAATCCACACAAGGACAACTAAACTTAGAATGATTTCCAAGTTTCTCATGAGCCAACTCTACGAACTTATTTACTGCATCCTGGTATGGAACTTCCCCCTACATTAAAACTCCAATGGTTAGACGTACTAAGATCGATTAATCTCATTATGAGACATATATACCACTGTAGAGACAGTTATGACTTGGCTTTACCTTGGCCAACGAACCCAATCCTTATTCATCATTTTACAAGTCAAGAGTCGATCTGGTTGCGATTCAATATGAATCTTTATTTCCTTCCCATTTGTCAATGAAAAACATTCTCATATTAAAACATGTATAAACTTTTTCCTTTGTTATTTTCTTGCCGGGAAGGATTGAGCAATCTCACAATTATTAGGCATCGAATGACAACAAATGGACGCAAATGATGGTACAAACAATGACACAATTTTGCGGGATGCCCTATCAAAAATATAAGTCATAAAACCTATGCGAGCATCTCATTTTGGAGCCATCACCACCAATAACGAATAATTTTATCAAAGATTCAAAATGGGCACCAAGTTGACATTATCGGGCGAGAAAACTATACCAAATTACACACATAAATATAATCCTCCATAGTTGCGGGGGTGGCATTTGGTCGAACGGTACATATAATGGCCAACTAGTGCGTACATACCATCGATTAGCTAGACTTATTTTCTCGCAAAATTTGTACTTCACCTGCTCCCCTATACGATTAGTTTGAATCTGCAAAAATCAAACAACCCCAAAAACTTAATTTCAACCATTTGCGAATTGAATGCATCTAAACATGAATTAAATTCGAACAACACCCAAAAAAAATTAATGTAACGGTTTGAAATGATTGAAATTAAATGCAACCTAAAAATTTGATCCGGCCAATCATCAAAATTTAATGCTACCAAATCATCAAACAAATTAAATGCAATGATTGATTTTTTTTTTTAAAACGAATTTAATGCAACCCAATCATGAAACCCTAAATTTAATGCAAATTGAGATGAAACTATTACAAAAAAAAAAAAATTAAAGCAATCAGTTACAGACCCAATTACAAGATCGATCGGTTGATGGAGAAGCTCGATTTGTTGATGGAGAAGCTCGATTTGTTAACAGAGCTTAAGAAACTCGATCTGTTGATGGAGAAAAAAGCGATATGTTGATGAAAAAACTCCTTTTCATAGATCTGTTAAGCTCGATTTGTTGATGATCTTGACTTGTAATGGTTTGATTGATTGTGTTTCGGCGGATGAGGAGCTGTTTTTACGTGGTTGAAGAAAGATAAAAGAAGAAAGCGAAAGGCGAAAAAGAAAAGAAGTGGTGGAGGAAAGAAAAAACAAAAGGATAAAAAGGAAAAAAATAAAAACAATGGACGGTTAGAGATCGATGTAAGGTTGAAATGGAAGATTGAAATGGAAGTTGTGATGCGAGAAATTTTTTTCTTGGCCCTTTCACAACTGTTAGAAATAGTCGTCATAGGGGTTTTTTCGTCTTTGAAACTTTTTTTTTTTAACTTCTGCTTTCAAATTTTTTTCACTTAACTAAGTTTTTTCACTTTTCGAGCAATCTACAAAGAAATTTTTACGGTATCGGCGAGTATCTACATGGAATCTTACGGTCATCTTTGTTGGACTCGTCGTTCTTACGAAGGAATCTTATCTATATTGGCCCGATTTTCGATCTCAGAGCAAGATTCTTTCTCGAACTTTTGAAATCTAGGGTTTGGTTACGGTATCGGCGAGTATCTACATGGAATCTTACAGTCATCTTGTTGGACTCGTCGTTCTTACGAAGGAATCTTATCTATATTGGCCCGGTTTTTCGATCTCCGAGCAAGATTCTTTCTCGAACTGATGAAATCTAGGGTTTGGTTACGGTATCGGCGAGTATCTACATGGAATCTTACGGTCATCTTGTTGGACTCGTCGTTCTTACGAAGGAATCTTATCTATATTGGCCCGATTTTACTTCTCCGAGCAAGATTCTTTCTCGAACTCTAGGGTTTGGTTACTGGTATCGGCGAGTATCTACATGGAATCTTACGGTCATCTTTGTTGGACTCGTCGTTCTTACGAAGGAATCTTATCTATATTGGCCCGATTTTATCTCAGAGCAAGATTCTTTCTCGAACTCGATGAAATCTAGGGTTTGGTTACGGTATCGGCGAGTATCTACATGGAATCTTACAGTCATCTTTGTTGGACTCGTCGTTCTTACGAAGGAATCTTATCTATATTGGCCCGATTTTCGATCTCCGAGCAAGATTCTTTCTCGAACTGATGAAATCTAGGGTTTGGTTACGGTATCGGCGAGTATCTACATGGAATCTTACGGTCATCTTGTTGGACTCGTCGTTCTTACGAAGGAATCTTATCTATATTGGCCCGATTTTACTTCTCCGAGCAAGATTCTTTCTCGAACTTGATGAAATCTAGGGTTTGGTTACGGTATCGGCGAGTATCTACATGGAATCTTACAGATCATCTTGTTTGACTCGTCGTTCTTACGAAGGAATCTTATCTATATTGGCCCAGTTTTCGATCTCCGAGCAAGATTCTTTCTCGAACCTGATGAAATCTAGGGTTTGGTTACGGTATCGGCGAGTATCTACATGGAATCTTACGGTCATCTTTGTTGGACTCGTCGTTCTTACGAAGGAATCTTATCTATATTGGCCCGAGTTTTCGATCTCCGAGCAAGATTCTTTCTCGAACTGATGAAATCTAGGGTTTGGTTACGGTATCGGCGAGTATCTACATGGAATCTTACGGTCATCTTGTTGGACTCGTCGTTCTTACGAAGGAATCTTATCTATATTGGCCCGATTTTCGATCTCCGAGCAAGATTCTTTCTCGAACTCGATGAAATCTAGGGTTTGGTTACGGTATCGGCGAGTATCTACATGGAATCTTACGGTCATCTTGTTGGACTCGTCGTTCTTACGAAGGAATCTTATCTATATTGGCCCAGTTTTCGATCTCCGAGCAAGATTCTTTCTCGAACTTGATGAAATCTAGGGTTTGGTTACGGTATCGCGAGTATCTACATGGAATCTTACAGTCATCATCTTGTTGGACTCGTCGTTCTTACGAAGGAATCTTATCTATATTGGCCCGAGTTTTACTTCTCCGAGCAAGATTCTTTCTCGAACTTTGATGAAATCTAGGGTTTGGTTACGGTATCGGCGAGTATCTACATGGAATCTTACGGTCATCTTTGTTGGACTCGTCTCGTCGTTCTTACGAAGGAATCTTATCTATATTGGCCCAGTTTTACTTCTCCGAGCAAGATTCTTTCTCGAACCTGATGAAATCTAGGGTTTGGTTACGGTATCGGCGAGTATCTACATGGAATCTTACGGTCATCTTTGTTGGACTCGTCGTTCTTACGAAGGAATCTTATCTATATTGGCCCGGTTTTCGATCTCCGAGCAAGATTCTTTCTCGAACCCGATGAAATCTAGGGTTTGGTTACGGTATCGGCGAGTATCTACATGGAATCTTACAGTCATACTGTTGGACTCGTCGTTCTTACGAAGGAATCTTATCTATATTGGCCCAGTTTTACTTCTCCGAGCAAGATTCTTTCTCGAATCTGATGAAATCTAGGGTTTGGTTACGGTATCGGCGAGTATCTACATGGAATCTTACGGTCATCTTTGTTGGACTCGTCGTTCTTACGAAGGAATCTTATCTATATTGGCCCGATTTTTCGATCTCCGAGCAAGATTCTTTCTCGAACTTGGTGATGAAATCTAGGGTTTGGTTACGGTATCGGCGAGTATCTACATGGAATCTTACGGTCATCTTTTGTTGGACTCGTCGTTCTTACGAAGGAATCTTATCTATATTGGCCCGGTTTTTTCGATCTCCGAGCAAGATTCTTTCTCGAACTTTGATGAAATCTAGGGTTTGGTTACGGTATCGGCGAGTATCTACATGGAATCTTACAGATCATCTTTTGGACTCGTCGTTCTTACGAAGGAATCTTATCTATATTGGCCCGAGTTTTCGATCTCCGAGCAAGATTCTTTCTCGAACTTTGATGAAATCTAGGGTTTGGTTACGGTATGGCGAGTATCTACATGGAATCTTACGGTCATCTTTGTTGGACTCGTCGTTCTTACGAAGGAATCTTATCTATATTGGCCCGATTTTCGATCTCCGAGCAAGATTCTTTCTCGAACTCGATGAAATCTAGGGTTTGGTTACGGTATCGCGAGTATCTACATGGAATCTTACTGATCATCTTTTGTTGGACTCGTCGTTCTTACGAAGGAATCTTATCTATATTGGCCCGATTTTATCTCAAGAGCAAGATTCTTTCTCGAACCTTGATGAAATCTAGGGTTTGGTTACGGTATCGGCGAGTATCTACATGGAATCTTACGGTCATCTTGTTGGACTCGTCGTTCTTACGAAGGAATCTTATCTATATTGGCCCGATTTTCGATCTCCGAGCAAGATTCTTTCTCGAACTTTGATGAAATCTAGGGTTTGGTTACTGATATCGGCGAGTATCTACATGGAATCTTACAGTCATCTTGTTGGACTCGTCGTTCTTACGAAGGAATCTTATCTATATTGGCCCGATTTTCGATCTCCGAGCAAGATTCTTTCTCGAACCCGATGAAATCTAGGGTTTGGTTACGGTATCGGCGAGTATCTACATGGAATCTTACGGTCATCTTGTTGGACTCGTCGTTCTTACGAAGGAATCTTATCTATATTGGCCCGGTTTTCGATCTCCGAGCAAGATTCTTTCTCGAACCCGATGAAATCTAGGGTTTGGTTACGGTATCGGCGAGTATCTACATGGAATCTTACGGTCATCTTGTTGGACTCGTCGTTCTTACGAAGGAATCTTATCTATATTGGCCCGATTTTCGATCTCAGAGCAAGATTCTTTCTCGAACTTTGATGAAATCTAGGGTTTGGTTACTGTATCGGCGAGTATCTACATGGAATCTTACGGTCATCTTGTTGGACTCGTCGTTCTTACGAAGGAATCTTATCTATATTGGCCCGATTTTCGATCTCCGAGCAAGATTCTTTCTCGAACCCGATGAAATCTAGGGTTTGGTTACGGTATCGGCGAGTATCTACATGGAATCTTACAGGTCATCTTTGTTGGACTCGTCGTTCTTACGAAGGAATCTTATCTATATTGGCCCGATTTTACTTCTCCGAGCAAGATTCTTTCTCGAACCTTGATGAAATCTAGGGTTTGGTTACGGTATCGGCGAGTATCTACATGGAATCTTACTGGTCATCTTTTGTTGGACTCGTCGTTCTTACGAAGGAATCTTATCTATATTGGCCCGATTTTCGATCTCCGAGCAAGATTCTTTCTCGAACTTTGATGAAATCTAGGGTTTGGTTACGGTATCGGCGAGTATCTACATGGAATCTTACGGTCATCTTTGTTGGACTCGTCGTTCTTACGAAGGAATCTTATCTATATTGGCCCGATTTTCGATCTCCGAGCAAGATTCTTTCTCGAACCCGATGAAATCTAGGGTTTGGTTACTAGGTATCGGCGAGTATCTACATGGAATCTTACGGTCATCTTTGTTGGACTCGTCGTTCTTACGAAGGAATCTTATCTATATTGGCCCGGTTTTCGATCTCCGAGCAAGATTCTTTCTCGAACTTTGATGAAATCTAGGGTTTGGTTACGGTATCGGCGAGTATCTACATGGAATCTTACGGTCATCTTGTTGGACTCGTCGTTCTTACGAAGGAATCTTATCTATATTGGCCCGGTTTTCGATCTCCGAGCAAGATTCTTTCTCGAACCTGATGAAATCTAGGGTTTGGTTACGGTATCGGCGAGTATCTACATGGAATCTTACGGTCATACTGTTGGACTCGTCGTTCTTACGAAGGAATCTTATCTATATTGGCCCATTTTTCGATCTCCGAGCAAGATTCTTTCTCGAACCTGATGAAATCTAGGGTTTGGTTACGGTATCGGCGAGTATCTACATGGAATCTTACGGTCATACTGTTGGACTCGTCGTTCTTACGAAGGAATCTTATCTATATTGGCCCGAGTTTTCGATCTCAGAGCAAGATTCTTTCTCGAACTTTGGTGAAATCTAGGGTTTGGTTACGGTATCGGCGAGTATCTACATGGAATCTTACAGTCATCTTGTTGGACTCAAATCGTTCTTACGAAGGAATCTTATCTATATTGGCCCGATTTTCGATCTCCGAGCAAGATTCTTTCTCGAACTCGATGAAATCTAGGGTTTGGTTACGGTATCGGCGAGTATCTACATGGAATCTTACAGTCATCTTTGTTGGACTCGTCGTTCTTACGAAGGAATCTTATCTATATTGGCCCGAATCTCCGAGCAAGATTCTTTCTCGAACTATGAAATCTAGGGTTTGGTTACGGTATCGGCGAGTATCTACATGGAATCTTACGGTCATCTTGTTGGACTCGTCGTTCTTACGAAGGAATCTTATCTATATTGGCCCGTTTTCGATCTCCGAGCAAGATTCTTTCTCGAACTGATGAAATCTAGGGTTTGGTTATGGTATCGGCGAGTATCTACATGGAATCTTACGGTCATCTTTGTTGGACTCGTCGTTCTTACGAAGGAATCTTATCTATATTGTCCCGATTTTCGATCTCCGAGCAAGATTCTTTCTCGAACCTGTGAAATCTAGGGTTTGGTTACGGTATCGGCGAGTATCTACATGGAATCTTACGATCATCTTTGTTGGACTCGTCGTTCTTACGAAGGAATCTTATCTATATTGGCCCGATTTTACTTCTCCGAGCAAGATTCTTTCTCGAACCCGATGAAATCTAGGGTTTGGTTACGGTATCGGCGAGTATCTACATGGAATCTTACAGTCATCTTTGTTGGACTCGTCGTTCTTACGAAGGAATCTTATCTATATTGGCCCGTTTTACTTCTCAGAGCAAGATTCTTTCTCGAACTGATGAAATCTAGGGTTTGGTTACGGTATCGGCGAGTATCTACATGGAATCTTACAAATCTTTATTGGACTCGTCGTTCTTACGAAGGAATCTTATCTATATTGGCCCGATTTTCGATCTCCGAGCAAGATTCTTTCTCGAACTTTGATGAAATCTAGGGTTTGGTTTATCGGCGAGTATCTACATGGAATCTTACGGTCATACTGTTGGACTCGTCGTTCTTACGAAGGAATCTTATCTATATTGGCCCAGTTTTCGATCTCCGAGCAAGATTCTTTCTCGAACCTGATGAAATCTAGGGTTTGGTTACGGTATCGGCGAGTATCTACATGGAATCTTACGGTCATACTGTTGGACTCGTCGTTCTTACAAATGGTTTTATTGTAATTGTTTGTAATCCAACGAACCAAATTTAAGGAAATCAAATCACAAGCCAATCTAACGGTGAGGAAGCCTTGTTTGGTTTACCAAATTGTGTGTTTTCTTCTCAATCCGTATGCTTTGTTTCAACCAATGGGATTGTCCAGATTTTAATCTAACGGCTACAAAAAGTACCATGCGGATTGTGTGTTTCCCACCCAAACAGCCCGCCTAAATTTGGGCACATCCTTCTAGATTTTGAACCAAATTTGGTTTCCCACCCAAACAACCCCTAAAGAAAAGAATTTTGACCAAAAATTTCTTCTCATTTCTCTCATTTTTTCTCTCTCTCTTTCTCGTTTTTTCTCTCTGTCTCTGAGAAGATTTTCTCTCATCAAACCCTAACTAGATTTTGAAACCCAACTTCACCTCAAACCCAAACTTCATCTCACACTCTAATCGATCTCAGAAACACAACTTCACCCCAATCTCTGATATTAAACCGTAGCTTCAACTGCGCCGATTTACATCTTAACTCAAACTCAGGTATAAATCTCACCTGTAAAGATGTATTTGTCATTTTCTATTGGTTTGATTTCTGATTTGAATTTTTTTCATTATCTTCGTGATTTCTGATTAGGGTTTTATTTTACGAACCGAGTTAGGGTTTATATTTTGAACCGATTCATATGATTTCTTTCGTTTTGTTTGGTTATAGCAAATACCCTTTGTAATAGGTTGTATAATCGTCGGAAAAATTTGATTTATTCCTGAAAACATCTCTAAATTCAGCGGCTCGGACGAGTCGGAACCAATTCATGCTTGTTCTTCAATCTTGTTTCTTGATTGTTATGTTTTTCTTACACGATTCTTGATATGCAATATGTAAGTTTTCAATTAAATTTAATTTTCATAACATGTAGTAGTTTCATTTTTGAATAAATTACCAAAATTGTGTTTTCTTCTAACTCTATAAACATGATGCTTGTTTTTGAAACCATCAAGTGAATCTGTAATTGCCGCTGGTTGGAGTACCGAACTCCTGGCTCATTCTCAACCGAGAATTGCGCAGGGCTTCGGTATCCCAACCAATGGTTGTCAGTTGCTTGGTGGTTATTTTAAGTTTGATTTATAACATTATAGTTTGTTTTTGATACCTTGATTCAAATGTGGATTGCTAAAGTCTTATATATTTTTGCAAGGTTTGATGAGAGCTACAGCACTCTCTTTCGTATGAGCAAAGCAATTGCTTAAGTTCTCAAGCAATGGATTTGCTCATAAGAAAGAGAGTGCACCAGCTCTTAAAGCCTCGATGATTCACATGTGGTGATTTGTCATGTACAATGGTGATTTCTTATCCGATGAGATATGGTGCAATATTTAGAGTTTAACTTTTTGGTTAAGTTTTTGTTGTAGATGCGTAGTGTGGAAGGAGGTGAAGATCCAATTTATGCGCAATGGTGAAGAATAATAAGGTGAAGACTTATATATCTTATGGTTCGATTTAATTTTACGTATTTAGTGTAAATGATGTTCTTTCAATCCTTTTGATTAACTTATTTTACTCTATGTTACGGGTTAACGATGAAGCAAAGAGCAAGATTCAGTCCCATCTCCCAAAAAGGTAGTAAGCAAGAATTTGGTAGTATCTCCCAAAAAGGTAGCAAGTAAGCAAGCAAAAAGCGTCCGAGCCAAAACTGTCAGTTCTGTCGCGGCTGCTATGAGGGTACGTAGTAATAAATCTCTTATGATTCGGTTTATTTTTACTTGTTTCAATCACTTTATTTACCATCTCCTTTTGATTAACATAGTTCGATTTATTTTGCGAGATCATTTTGAAAGATAAGAGTAAAAAGTCTCATGGCAAACAAACTCCTAAGAAGAAGAATAAGAGTTCGAGCTTCTTGAAAGTGAAAAGCTTCCAAGGCGATCATCCCTAGGTTTAAGAACAACTCGGAGGATTCACAGATTGCTTTGAAAAGACTACTCCATCACAATCACCAATAAAGAAAACTCAAAGTGCGGTTGAACCACCCATTTGAAAAGCCTACTCCAACACGATCATCAACGAGGAAAAGGAAAAGTTCGGTTGAACTGGAACAATCTCAACCAGGAGCATCTCAAGCTGCACCTTCTCTGAACCCTCATTGTTGAGCAGTCCGGGCCATTAGAATCTCCAGTTGCACCCTTAATCGAGGAAGTCGTTCCCAAGCGAAGAGTTGCAAAGCGGAAATTGTACACGGGGCCATGTCCGAATGTGAAACTCGGGAATGCGATGATACTTTATCGATTTTGAAGAGGAAGAAGAAGAAGATGAAGAACTTGAACAAGAGAGAGATGTTGAGGTGGAAAAAGAAAACACGGAAAATGATAATGATGTTGACGTGAATGATGCAAGAACTGAAAATGAAAAACTGAAGCTCATCGGGTATATGACTCTTTTGCTTAAGTTACTTTTCCATCCTTAAGTATTTTCACTCACGAATTATCGATAACATATGAGCAAGTCACCTGAGTTGTATCCTTATTTAGTTTTTCCATCCTTAACTCTTTTGTAGGCAAAACCCAAAAGAAAGTACGTTCCTCGCGGCCCCACAAGGATGACAGCACTAGGGCTAACAACTAATAAGAATGGCAAGGAAGCTGTGAGCTTTAACAATAAGGATCAGCCTGTTGGTGATCCTTCGGTGCAGCTTGCTAGTGTGTTGGGTGTTTTAGTTAGGCGTAACATCCCATTAAAGCACAAGGACTGGAGACTTGTCCCTAGAGAGGCCAAAGATAACATATGGGCGATTATCATGGTAATTTCTTGACTCTTCAACTCTTTTACTTTTATAATGTATTTAGAAGTTTTATACACCATCCATTATCTCTTTAACTCTTGTAACTATTTTGCTTGTATTTGCAGCAAAGGTTTATTGTCGATGATTTTTACAAAGACTATTATCTTGGGAAGATGGGAAGTTATCCGAAAGAGGCTAGGTCTAGGAAAGTTGGTAAAATCCTCGCCTTGGATGGGCTAGAGGAAGAAGAAAGACAGATGAAGGTAGCGGAAAGCACTGAAACCAGAGAATGATCTTTTGTGAATGAGTGGGAAGAGTTTGTGGCACATGTTTGCTCGGAGGGATTCAGAGTAAGTGTTCATATCGCAATAAGTTAAATTATTTTTGTGTTCAGCCCTTGTACATTCACTTTTGTTTAGTTAATGATATTCCGTTACTTTATCAGGCAAAAAGATTGCAGATGCAACAAGTTAGAGAGAAATACACCACTCCACACACTCTCGGTAGAGGTGGTTATGCGAGACTCGAGGCTAAAATGGTAAGTTGTGTATTTTTATTCCTATGTTCATTATAGGGTAATTGTATTGAAATTATATGCTAACTAGCTGGATAACATATTGTTTGCGGCAAAAGCGATTGAATACAAAAGAAGACATTGATAGAGTCGAACTTTGGATAACAGTCACAAACCGAAGGAAGGAAGGAACCTAATCCTGGAAATATGGAGGCTTTAGTGAGAACTCAACTCATATTTCTCTTATATTTTTTTTTAATTTATTTGCTTAATATATATGTGTTCGAATGATGCAAAAATGTGACTAATTGGGTTGCTTTTGCACTAATGCGGGAAAGAATTGATAGAGCCGCACAAGAGCATGGTGTGATGTTGGATCATCTGTGACAGAGGCGATCTTCTCTCCAAAGCTCTTGGTGACGACAAACCGGGGAGGCGAGAGGTATTGGCTATGGAGCGACAAAGACAAAGATGGTTGTCAAGAGCCATTACAAAAAGATCATCAAAGAGTGCAAGGATAGTATGAGTGAAATGAATGCGAGACTTGCACTTTGTTAAAATGAGATTATAATAATCGCTTTTGTTTCTTTTAGTTGAAAAATTTAAACTCGCGTCTCATCTTCTTTGGTTTGATGTTGGTATAGGAAAAAACCTCGAGATGCGTCTGCTTTGCCATGATGGCTCACACTTGAACAAGGCCGGTCAATTGTAAGTGTGTTTATGTTTCTATAAAGCTGCTTTGGTTAGTCTCTATTGCTCCCATTATGAGTTTCGATGTTCTTTGTTGTATTTTCTGTAGTCTGGAAATGCTAGCAACACCCATGGTTTTGCTAGATCAAGTAGGACTGTTCCCCAGTTTGCAAATGACAGTCCAGTTAGCAGACCAAGGGTGGAGGAAGCGCTAGGGAAGGGTAAAGCTTGCGGTTGCTCGGTTGGTACAATGAGAACGAGGTTATTCTTGACGCAATTATTCTTTGAAAGCAGATCCAAAGATGGAGTGCCATGGAGTGCCAATAGGTTTCGGCGCGTACAAAGTGGCTGTGACTACTTCTCGTGTTGATGATGCTCATCTCTACAAGCCATCGGGTGACTTGAAGCGTGTTATACATGCGTAGGAACTTATGTCACATGGTCCAAGGATCTAATAATGCTGCCATCGATAATCTGTTACTTTGTTTGGGGTGTGTTTCATGAGACAATGGTTATTTTTGTTGCTTTCATCGATTTAAAACAATGACAATGACAATGAGTGTTTCGAAACAATGATGATCTGTTAACTTGTTTATATGTTGATCTCTGTTACATTTTAATGGTTTTTATACGAATGAATGGAAGTATATTTATATATATTTGTGTGAATCGAAAAGCAATTTTATATATTTTTTTTTCTAAAATGTAAAAGAATCACAAGCTGCTAAACATGGTTGGAAAAAAGGTGATCACTACACAGGGATATGGGTTGTGAAATATTTTTATGCTACACAGGATATGGGTTGTGAAACATAATTATACAACATAAAAAAACATTGTGATACATTTTTATGCTACACAGAGTAAGGGTTGTGATATGAAAATAATGGTTGTCATACTTGTTTTTACGCTACACATCGTATTTGTTGTGAAACAATGCCTTTGGATTGTGGAAACAAACTTCTACTACACATACAAAGGTTGTCATACACGTTTACGCTGCTACACAAGTAAAGGGTTGTGAATAACATGTCTTACTACTATAATCTTGGTTGTCATACGAGTTTACGCTACACAAGTAAACTGTTGTGAATATGATGTCATACTACTATGAACTTGGTTGTGATACGAGTTTCTCCTATACATATTTTTGTTGTGTAAAAGTACTTACAACCCAAGTAATAATTGTGAAACACTTCTTAGACTACGCTTCCATAAGTTGTGATATGGGTTTTACTGCTACACTACCCTCTTGTTGTGAAACAATGGTTGGGAAAGTCCTACAACCATAATAATAGTTGGGAGAATGGTATATACACAACCATTATATTGGTTGTGTTAGATATTTCTAAGACTTATAACTTTGTTGTGAAACAAATTATTACAACCTCTTGATGAGTTGTGTGAGATGTTGCCCGGTAATTTGGATTAAGTATCACAACCGAAGCAAGTGTTGTATAATATTGAACCACAACCAAGTTTACGACTCTAGCTTACGAGTTGCAAACAATTGAAGACTTTCTACAACCCCCTTGTGCAACCTATCAATAAACGTCGTCTTATGTGGTACCACAACTGATTTCCGGGGTAGTTAATCGCTGTTTTTCCCGTAGTGTTAGTTGTCAAAAAGTGTCACAATGGGGTTTTGTTTTTGATTCAAAGTAAATAACAAACCAATTGAAAATAATTAAGTTGCAAGCAATGGAGACAAATATGATCAGGGAATCCTTCTTCGTTACTAAACCGTCATCAAGTTATTATATTCATCCATTAATACAATTAATCACAAATTATTACCAACCGTGGAATAACAACTAGCTCAGTGCTATCCCCTAAATTCCTTAACTCACTGGGTACGGAAGCTCTCCAATACATTTGATTCTATTCTTGAAACCACCTAGTAGTAGCTCACTCAAGGTGTAATTTGTCCGAATGCTTTATCTTTTGTGAATTATATATTGATCCTAGTAGTTAGACTCTTAGCTCAAGGTCCACTTTCTAGTGCTATTTATACACACAATCGCTATATAGAATCCCTCCGCAAGGTCTTGTGTTCTCTACTTTTGTATGAATTATTCGACTATTACTTATCTCCTAACTCAATACTAGCATTTGATTTAATCAACAAATTAATTCAGTTGGCCACCTAAACAATCTATCAATCAATCATAAATATTTTAATTAGTATAAACAATCAATAATCATGTGAAGAACTTCAAAATAGATTTATATAATAACTCAAATCACGTCTAGAACTTAGAATTCATCCCCAATCACTAAGAAGTTTAGCTACTCATGGTACTAACAAAACCCATGAGTTTCATATGATAAAATGGTAAAGAAATAGTTACGGTGATGAATCGCTCCAAAACCCTAGCTTTTCTTCTCTTGAGTTCTCCTCTCCAAAACTTGATAAAAGATTATAAGATTTCTCCAAAAATATTAGAAGTTCTCTTAAATAGGTATCCAAGTTGTTGTTGTACCGTGCGCCAAATCCCGTGTCGAATGGTTGCCAAAAACTAGCTAGAATCCCAAAAGAAGTCGCATCCTATACTTGGCCGGTGCATGGAGTGGATGAAATAGCCAAGTAGGCTCATGTACTGAATCGACAGCCCAAACCCAAATCAATCGTTGCTTTGTCGATCGCCGAACTGACAAACATATACCTTTTCTTCCAATTCCGCGACAGACATCCTACCGCGAGCGATAATTTCTGCTGGATTATCTTCACTCCGTCGAATCACGGACACTTCTCCTCCGTGAAAATAAAAAGTTACGGGATTTTTATTTCTCGACCAACTCCCACGATTACTATGGTAACCGTGAGTTTTATTTTCTCCCGAGTTTTTCGATACCAACAATTGCTCCGCGTTTACAGGGCTCTCCGTGAAAACCATCTATTTTCTTCATCATTGCGAAACCCATCTCGAGCCTCAAGATCATAGCAGCACTTCTCATTGATCCCGGCATCACCATTCTTCTCCATTTTCTGTTGTCACAGGGACCAATATATAGCTTTGCTTTCTCTTCTTTCCGATAAAACCCACAGAGATTCTCTATTGTTTCTTGACTTCCATGGCAGACTCGAGTTCTCATCACTGCCATTATCTATATCGATCAACAGCTAGACTCAGACTCCCAGCTGTGTTATCTCGAGCTCTGATATCTCATGAGACAGCCATACTATCACTCGCCTTTAAATATCTCGACCATACGCTTGCAATGGAAGCAATGACATTACTTCCTCTCTTTCATCCTTGTTTGGTCTTCAAACTCTCGCTCCCGTAACAAACTACGTCTAATAGCAACGTCACTACTTGCCATGCTCATCTCCGTCAAACGCCAATGGCTGCAACGTACTTCCAGCTCTCTACGATTGCCACTACTGTCAATGGTATTAACCACACGAACTCAAAGATCATTCTCTCCTCATTGCTGCCATTAGTTTCCCAAAGATTCGTTGTCATCATGGCGAGTCACCTCCAAACCTACGTCAACATCACGGTGGCAACAAAGATACCAAGATCGAGTTCTCTTTATCCCCGCCATTAACTCGAGCTTCTCCATCGTCTTTCGGTCACCATCAATGCCATTCCATATTTTCTCTCTCTCGAGCTATTCTCAATAATGAGCACGATTCCATCTTCTCTGTATTTTCTCCCCGTCCAACTTCTAACATCAACCGAAGCAATGGAAGACTCCATATAGCTCAAACTAGCACGAACTCTCTTTCTTCTTAACTCCCGATTCTCCACAGACTATCTCCAATTCATGAGTCGAACCATCATAACATCAATCACAGACCCGAGTTTACTCTTCATAATCTTCTCGAGCTCAGTCAGTTCTCTTTACCAGCGACCGCACAACATGCCTCTATCTTTCATGTCTCATAGCAGTTCAGCTTTCGGCACTGCCATTGCAACAACACGTTCGTCCTCTCCTATGGTTGATCAAAATCCACTGATCGTTTCCATGGTCATCAGAATCGCTGTTTTGTGCATGTGAAGTAGGGTAGAAGATATAGGTAGCCCCAGAGTAAAATAACCTCGGTGCCGTTAATGGTTTACCCTTTCAACTATCGGTCTTGCAAGACCCGACAATGCAATTCTTAGTTTACTCTTCTTTTTACTCTTAGCTTCCTCATACGATGTCGGAATGAGTTCGTTCTTTCGCCGGTTGCTTCGTATTTTCGTTCTCATCGAAATGATAGCAAGAACTCCTCAATTTGTATGAGTTTCACTTGGTCTTTGGCCCTTCTCCGCTTTTGGCTAACTTCTTTTATTGCACAATTAAGTGCAAATTCACTTCTTTTGGATGATTCACCTAGCAAAACACAAATAAGAGAAAACAAACGTAATATACAATAATTTGCAAGAAAATATAGCAAATACTAGCATGGATTCGACACAAAATATATGCAAAATATGCACTTAACAACTGCTTCCAAGCTCTTGGCAAAATGCTTGAAAGGACCGGCACCCCACTCACATGTCTTAGTGGCGGTTAGGTTGTTGATCGAAACAATTCCCCGAGCCTCAGCAAGAAGAGGTTTTATTGTTTGTAAAAAAGGTTATTCAATGAGACTTACTTGGGCTCGGAAACTTTTAAGGTATGAGTTCGGGCTTTCTCCAGGAAGTTGCGTCACATTTTCAAGGTGTCGATACGGCAACAAATAATCTTCAGGATTTAACGGTTCATTGGAGATTCTTTCAGGTATTGAAATCGGCAAAGGACACACTCCAGTCTTTGCATTGTTGTCGTGTATCCACGGGCGTCCCAGGACTATGTCGTAATTCAGATACTCTTTTACTATGTAAAATTTATCCTGTGTTAGAGCATCACCAATTTTAACTTCAAGGTCAATGCATCCATAGGCGTCTCTGAATTCTCCTTCGTGGCCCCCCGATCACGGTTGGGCTGCGAATAGCTTCTGTTTGAAATCTTTACTACTCTCGAGTTTTGACTGGTGATGATGTTGAATTCGGAGGCGCATCAATCAATGTCTTTGTAAAACTCGACATCCTTCAAACGAGTGACGGTCAAGAGTCCCCAGTTCCCCTTGCTGGTTGCATCTTCCAAGAAAGACTGAGTTTTCGTTGTTTCCCTTTCTGGATATAAGCGCCTACCTGACACAATGCGGTTTAGGGCTGCAAATATTTCTTGACGCTGTGCATTGGAGAAATACTAGATTTCACACAAATGTTCCATCATAGTCTGTACAGTCTTGTGAATAGAATCCCCGGAGATCATGCAGCTTCTAATAGTAAGAGGATCCCTATGAACATCTTCATTTACTAACTGGAGCTCTCCTGCCTCCACCTTTTCTCTGAAAATGTGTTTCAATTTATTGCAATCCTTGGTCGGGTGATGGACGAACCTATGGTAACGACAATATTTGGGATTTGCCATCTCTTCCTCAGTCGACGGACGTCTGATAGGAGGTAGCTTGATCGCGTCATCTTGAATCCACGCTTCCAAGAGTTCTATGACTTCATTCATGGGAAAGGGGAAGTTCGGAACTGTGTCTCCGGATTCTTGCACAGGAGCTTTGCCCGCTCCCTTTCGATATGAAGTCGTCGTCTGCGCTGGTGTTGCACGCTTGGGCGGTTGTTCTGTTGTTGATGCTTTCCTCTTTCCTCCTTCGCCCACCACACTCACAGAAGGACCGCTGTTATATTGCTTGTTGATGAGACGCCTGCTTCCTCGGCTTTCACGCGCATCTTCATTTCGGACGATCTTAGTTCTATACAACAACGCTTGGGCTGTTGTGGCCGATCGCTTAACGGCTTCATGGAGCTCAAAAAATATTTGAAAGCCCAAATTCTCTAAAAAAACACGGTATATGGGAATCATTCCGTTAATGCATAACTCCACCAACTGGCGTTCGGTAACATTCGGATCATGACAATCCAACGCTTGAGTCATAAACCTCTTGACGAAGTCGTTCGGATGTTTGTTGCTCCGTTGAAAGATTTTTCCCAAGTCTGAGAGGGTGACCTGCTCAGACACGAAGAAATACTTCCTGTAGAAGGCACTGACTATCTCACTCCAATTGGATACATTGTTAGGTGCGATGTTGTTGTACCAAGTGTATGCTCTTCCGGTAAGTGACTTCGAAAACAATTTCATGCGGAGAACACGATTGTATTCGTGTTCCCCTAAAGACTCCAAAAATCGAGAGACATGTTCACGAGCGTTACCAGTACCATCATAAAGGGAGAATTGAGGAGATGTGTAGCCTCTTGGAAGGGGAATCCGTTGCACATCTTGAGGGTATGGGGGCTGATGCTGGTGCATATCCGCTGGATTTCCTTTGCCCTGGTTTTGGAGGAGTCGCTCCAGGTCCTCACGCGTAATGAAGTTGGATGGCTGGTCCCTTTCTCTTGGGCGTTCAAGAGCGTCACGAGCTTTTTAATCCATGTGGGCCCGCGTCAATGAAATGCCTGCTCCGGGCATATTGACTGCGCTCCTTGCTGGCTCCGGGGGCTGTCGTGACTCCTATGGCAATCGCTCAGTCAATGTCTTGAGAAAAGTTAGTACCTATTTCTGAGTTGCATCCGGGCTCTAGCAAGAACTTCCTGCCTTTCCATCAAATCCACAATGGTAATAGGGGGTTGTCCTCCTCTGGTTCCTCCAGCCTCTCGTCCTGACGGGGGAGTAGCAGTTGCCCTAGTGACGAATGGGGGCGTTACACTTGAAGAAATGTCGGGATTTGAGGCTGCTCTGGCTCTGGTGATGGGAGGTGTCACACCTACTGGAATATCTCCTGCTCCGCTGGTGTTAGTGGTAAAGGATACGGCTCCACGAGATGTATTGCTCACATTCTGCACGGCATCTCCACTGACAGGGACATCGATACCAAGAGTGTGGTCGGCGCTAGTTCCATCGGAATTGATCGCTGATCCTGACCTAATTTCTACCATCTTGCAATTTGAACAGATTGAAATAAAATTGAAATTTGATCTTGCAACCGAGAGATTAATCTCCCATTGTGGTCGCCAATTGTTTATGGGTGAAAACTATTTCTGATGGTTTCGGTAATTTTGGGTGTATGTGGATGAGAAATGAATCTAAACCCTAAACAAATGCATTGCACGGAGTGCTTTTTTGATTCGAGAGATCAATCTATACAATTAAGCCTAAACCAAGAAATGGCCGTTCCGAGACTTTCTTCGATCACAAAGTGAAGGAGATGGGGTTGATCTTAGGGAGGAAGCGAAGAAGGTGTTGAGATTGTGAAGGTGTTGGTTGTTTATGACTTGTATCGAGAGAGAGGAACCGCCCGCAATGATGTAAGCTATCGGCCCGGTGTTTTCTCGGATACGAATGACAACACTTGGTTTTCTCGTAGTTGTCTGTGTTGTTTGGAAATAGGCAAAGGACCTATTTATACAAGTCATTGAGCGTAAACCCTCATCTCGTAGGAAGTGGAGGAAGTTGAGTGATGGAGTAGTGGGGTCGTGTGGGTGATTGCACGATCACGTCTTAGCCCACTTTCCTCATCATCGCTAACCTTTCATGCCTCCTGACACGTTCTTGTGATGGCGCGTTGCACGCTACATGCTACACGCTGTAAACCGCCAGATCAATACCCCAGTAAGTATCCCCCAGATTGTGACATTTTAGATGTCTCGAATGAGTGGATCGTGGGATCCACTATAGAAAGTAGAATGTGATGCTAAAATAACTAAGGATTTGATATTTATGAAATATCGTGTATGCTCAATCCATGTAATGCATCGCAAACAATCAGCATGTATGAAGCATCGATGTTTTAAAGCCTGACCGAATAAGTTGCGGACCAAACATCACGTCCAAATAACATCACGTCCAAACATCTTCGAGTGATCGTTTGGAGGCTGCATGGGCGAGCCATTTCCTGACCGATCACTCCCTGTGGAAGAGTGGCGGATGGTAATCATCAGGATGCCTCACTGGTCGTATAGCTTTCAACCTAGGCTGTCCGACCAAGCTAGCGAAATTGGACAAGACGAGATGGTTTAAGACCCTCATCTGCGACCGTTAATGGATTTTTAGGGTTTTAAGAAGTGCGCGAGAATCACTCCTATGCTTGACCGAATCCGAGTTTGGGCACAAGTTTTGGTGGGGCCGACCAGGCATGCGTGTAGACGGCATGCCGGTGTATATGCCCATACCTCTTTGTCTCATGAAGGTGCGATCTACGCCACTTAATTTGACCGGCAAAGGTGAGTGGTCGAGATCGATTTGCGGAAGAAATCCATTGCCGCAAAGGATTTGGAAGCCGCCAAAGATGCCACTTTCGGGCACGCGTTTCGAGGTCATCGAGTCCTAGTCTTCCTAGGCCGACCAGCTCCATTCAAAGGTGGGCCCACGGTGATCATGCTGACATGCTTGGGACCTTTTAAGTCTATATCTATACCCTCCATCCAAGCTTGCAAAGATGGATGGTCGTGATCAACCTGATGATTATGCGGCAAATGCCGCGAACCCTTATTAGGGTTTTGAAATAGCACGTACACACGATTTTGGCCAAACGGTTTGGCAAATTATGCTTCTCTTTTGGAGGAAACGATCGTGTGGGGCCCACGTTGGGCCGACAATGAATGTGTGTGCACTTTTCTAATGGTCTTAGGCGTAATCTAAGCCATCCAAACATGCTGGCGAAGTTGGATGGTCGTGATCAATTTAAGACATTAGTGGAATTTTCGTGATGCTTGCAAAGCATCATACCAGCCATACTGTCGTGAGAAAACCGATCAGGTAGGGATAGAGTGGGCCCGCTAATGTGCGTGATAGCGCCTCCTCCATCTTTCATGGTGTGATATGAGCCGTCCAATCAGGCTAGTGAAGTTGGACGATCACGATCATTTTGAGACTATCTTAAGCAGTCTTGCTCATTCGAGCTTCTTCCAAAGCAGCGCGGCCACCCTATTTTGGGGCTGGCGTTTTGGCACGCTGGGAAGTGAAGCGTAATGTTCGACCGGGCAGGGAATAAATAGGCACGTCGGTGGTTATCACGGCGATAGCCTGCTTCTTCTAGGGATCGTCTAGGCTGGTTAGATCATGCGGTCAACCTGCGTGGCCGTGATCGTTTCTGAGACTGATATGGATGTCCAGTTTCCCTAGAAATTAAATATGCTCAATCGGGCTAATATAACACACCGAGAGATGTAGCATGTACGGGTATTTCGTGCATGCTTCACTATTGACACTTGGATATTCATGTTACTCTGCTGAGAGTAACAATCAATCATCATGTCGCACCAATAATGAGAGTCCTGCTGAGAACATCATAGGAAATACTAAGAAATTCATGCATTATAAATAATGCTAAAAATTCACAGGGTATTTGGTATTGTTGCTACATGCTCCATCCTGGATGAATCTTGTGTATTTTAATTCATAAAATATTTGGGATTGTTGCTACATGCTCCATTCTAGGTGAATTAATAAAGCGAAGAGGTACTCATCACTTATCAAACAGATTTATCCTCTGCAAGATGTTAGCGCATTAAATTTGGCTTTACGATTTTAGCCTTTGAACCAAAATCCACCATCAACAACCTTAAAACGATGAGATTGGTTAGAGATCAACTACATTCCAGTCCGAAGTTAACTTGTAGTAGGCTAGAGTCTGTAGTGGTTTAATACAGTGTGGTGTTCAAATCTGGACTAGGTACCGGGGTTTTTCTGCATTTGCGGTTTCCGCGTTAACAAAACTTCTGGCGTTTGTGTTATTTATTTTCCGCATTATATTTTTTATATAATTGAAATATCACAGGTTGTGCGTACTTCAATAAATGGTAAAAATCCAACCTTTGGTTGTTGATTGAAATTGATTGACACTTGAAAATTGGTCTTTGGTACCGTTCAAGTTGTTTCTCATAATAATTAGGCTCGCGAATTTCTATCTGTTTGATTTGCTGATTACATTGAGAAACAGAAATATAACTCTTCGATATATTTTCCTTGATTGAATCTGACTGTCTAGTTGATTCTCTTGGAATTATATTGGAGTTAGTCCATATATATTGCCTAAACAAAATATTGGGTGTGGTTGTTAGACCCCGCGCTTATCAGTTTGAATGAACTATATTCAATGTTTTGGGATAGAGTCATCAACTCATCGGGAATCCCAAGAAGCGAAGATGGAGAGACACAACATTTAGATTCGACTACATCAAAGGACAAATGCGAGAGTTCCGTGAAATTTGAAGAATGGTCACCGACAATCATCCCAAAGCTTCTCGTAGGGAGAAAGTGAGTAATTCAAGATGTTTATCCCTTTCTCATGTTTTGTTTGCATACTAAAATATAATTTGTTTAATTTCAGGTCGAATGATTCAACGACGAATATGTAATGGTGAACGACGGTTCATGCATGTGAGGGAATATAAATTACTATACAAACATGCTCGGAAGTTCATTATCAATGCATTGATGTGCTAGATTCCATAATTCGTGTACTAAATTGTTCTACGTAATGCGCTAATTTCCTCGACTGTGTAATGTGTCGATTCCCAAAACTATGAATGGATGTGTTTTTTATGCGTACATTTACATTCTCCATTTAGTAAGTTATATGAACCGATTCTTGGTATTTTTCGAGAATTAAAAAATCAACCTAGAATCGGTCTACGAGTGCATGAACATCCACCGATTCTGAGTTGATTTTTAAAAAAATAATAATCATATTTTGATAACAAATTAACATTACTAAATTTCTGGTCCGGCTACGATGGGAACGGGGCGTATACACATCAGTCCGAATAACTGTCTTTAAACTGATCATTTGTTTCTCAATTTTATTTAGATAATCTTCTTTTGACGTACTGATTTGCCCCTCAAATGATTCCACTGATTTCTTTAAAATATATTCTTCACTCAACTAATAGCGGAAACTATATTGGCATGACAATCTAAGACAAGGAATGTGAATCTTACCAGAGAAACCTATAAGAAAAATCAAACTAGCAACTTAAAACAATAGTAATATAACCTGAAATAAACAATTACATTTTCAAGTTTCAAGCAATTTCATAAGAAGCAATTACTCTTGTTCATCAATGGAATCAAATTAAAAATTAGCTCTGGGCAGTATTAATCCATACGACAATGGAAACAACGAATACTATAACAAATAACAAATGAAGATTGTTTCGGCAAGTTTATCAAACAATAAGCGAAACACAACAAAGCTAAAAAATAATGTCTGGGTGCACACAATTACAGATTTAACGAGATTTTATTAAGAATCAAAACTTGGCATCCTTTCTTGCTTGTCCATATAAAACTAAAACAAAGTCATCTGATTTGAATGTCATTCCAAGTTTTGGCATGTAATCACTTGGATTACTAATTGTATAATCCCCATCGGGTACTGAATTTTCATCTTCATCACTGTTATGGCTACTGTCTATATTGAAGTCTGACTCTAACAATCCATTACCATCGTGATGCAAATCGTCTTGATCAAAGTCTTCAGTTGGAAATAAATTAAGATAATCTAAACTCCTCGTATAATCCAAGACTCCACCCAAACATACAAATAAGGGAATGATATAAGTTAACGACTTACCTCTTCTGAATAAGTTTAAGTTTGTTCCTGGAAGAAGAAAAATGGTTTATCTCGTCTGTTTCAATAATCCAGATTAATGAGGAACTGTTTGAGAAAAAAATCTCCGGTATATAATAAAAGATTTTAATGCAGAACGGAAGCGTGAATAAAGAATTTTGATAGTAAAGTAGGATAATTGTAGAGAAAACTCTGTTTTTGATTGATAATAATTATGTGTATATAATACAAAGGACTTGTCCCCTATTTATAGAGTAGACAATAAAACTCATATTCCTAAAATAAGACTCAAACTTGAAAAATAAGAAATCCCTAAAATAATAATGTTCTAGAACTAAATAACTTCTAATAATAAGTAATTCCAAAAATAAGAAATACTACTCTAAATTAATTAAGTTCGAAATAATAATAAAAATACTAATCCTAAATCTAACGGATGTCCGACATCAGCCCGCCATCTTGAAAAGAATTCGTCTCGAATTAACAAAGTATTGAAGAACATGTGCTACATCGTGCCCCCATCTTGAAAAGAAGTCGTCTTCGAGTTCAAAGAGATATTGCAAACGACCAATCCAACAAATAATATACTTTGAGTAAGTTATCGATCGTGGACTAAAACACCATATAATAAATCGTTGAGCACAAAAGTTGATGTCGATATTGGTAACAACTGGAGTAGTAATTATTTCGCAGTATTTTTGACCAGTAGAAATCTTTGTGGATGGTTTTTGAACTTCAACAACAGGAGCAACTTGACTAACTTTCAAACCCGCAAAGAAGGTATTGATGGTGATTCTCATTATTAGCGAAGAAAATATTGGTTTCGGGACCTCGTATTGTTTGGAGGAGTAACCTCATGAAGCGTACGATCTGTGACGAATCCAATTGATCTAACATAATCTTTAATTTTGCGAGCCGACAATAATTTTCTTTTTTGTAAATCCGCAATTTCACGAAATACATGATCAAAATTGACATGATCCAAATTGAAATTAAACATGATAACAATGCTTAATGGCTTGGTTTAGAAGAATATGGAATTAACTGTTTGGTTTTTTTTGGAAACAAGATAGGAGTTGACGTGATTGCAGGCTTGGTGGAGTAGTGGGCTAGATTAATGGTGATGGAGAAAGATAAGTGGGCTTTGGAATTAATTGTTGGACTTAGTGCTTTTGGGAGAGAAATTCTACTGCGAACAAAGGGAAAGAAAAAGGGAGTGGAAGGAATAAGACAAGAAGTAGAAAATAAGTGGAGAGACCGATTGGGGTGCTAGACTAGTTAGTGAATGGGCAAGAGAGGAACAGCGAATGTTTTTTTTTTTTTTTTTTTTTTTTGGAAAACGAAAATAAAATGATAATAGGGTTTAGAAGAAGAGATGCGAGATCTCGAAGTAAAGGTGACGAAAGGGTAAAGAAAACTCGAGAAGAATAGAATAAGAGGATCGAAGCCGAAGCTCGTGATGCCACTTAATGCGTAACTAAGCGTGAATAAAGAATTTTGATAGTAAAGTAGGATAATTGTAGAGAAAACTCGTTTTGATTGATAATAATTATGTGTATATAATACAAAGGACTTGTCCCCTATTTATAGAGTAGACAATAAAACTCATATTCCTAAAATAAGACTCAAACTTGAAAAATAAGAAATCCCTAAAATAATAATGTTCTAGAACTAAATAACTTCTAATAATAAGTAATTCCAAAAATAAGAAATACTACTCTAAATTAATTAAGTTCTAGAAATAATAATAAAAATACTAATCCTAAATCTAACGGATGTCCTACATCAGATTTTGTTTAATATAGTACTTTGAAAATCTTGTTGCGTAAGAAATGTTAGGGTAAATCAGTAATTGTATTTAGGGAAGTTAAAAATCGAAGTGGACATACCAAACTCAGTTGAAAGAAGGTTATTGGGACTGACGTGTCGGCTAGATAGGAGGGGCCTCATACTCTGAGTATGCGCCCCGTTCCCATCGTAGCCGGACAGCAAAACGTCTACGTTAACAAGATTAAACATATTTTAATCGCCCAAATTATCACTAATTAATCATAAATAAATTTTTCTATTAAGATAAATAGTTGGCCAAGGAATTTTCCATTTCACTTTAAAATGTTTTTTTTTCTACTGATAGGACCCAATAAACTTATGTGAACCCCAGACTAGTCAGGATACATAAACCAAAATAAGTGACAGGGTGACTGGTACCTTCTGTCCAGGTTGTACCAATCTAATAAACAGGAACAAAATCCAAATATTTAACTCAACCAACAATTATTCTCGAGCTCCTCCCTCTCTCCTAAGAGCAACCGCAGTGGGCGACTAAACCCATTTATTTGGTAAAAGAACCAGATGTAGGGGGACGGACCATCGACCAAATCCCAGACTAAACCCAAATTCGCGACTATATTTGGTCTGGGACCAAAGATCATACCCAAATTTAGTCGAGCGGTGATATAGTGTTCGCCTTCACACCAAAGTGGATATACTCCACGCCCCACACCAGGCGAACGTAAAGTCTACGCCCCACGCCAGGCGTGCTTTATACCTCGCCCCAAATTCTTTTTTTTTTTTTTTTTTTTTTTTAATGTGGGGCGTGGTTTATACCACGCCCACCATGGAGTAAACTCCATCAATGGAGACCTGATCCTGCTTCCGATTGGTCTTTGCAGTTATTTTGATCCTTTATCCCTGCTCTGATATATGATTCACCTACAACCATATGGATCTTAATAGCACTCTCCTTCCATTTAACTTATGTTTTCCTCTTACTTCTCTATTTATATCTTCCTCTTCTTCTTACTCTCGCTTCTTCTTGCTTTTTTTATTCTTAGTCTCCCTGTTCTTACTAATATCTAGATTGAACCTCTGCTAAATCTCACTATTTGACTAATCTAACTCTGTATGCTAGCCTACAAATTTCTTAGTCTCTTATATGGCTAATCAAATTCCTGGTTCATACTGATATAGATTCATTGCTTAATTTATTTATTTTTTCTTGATTGTTAGTGGATTACCCTCGAGCACACTCCCTGAAAGGGGTTTTAAGCTCTTGCTAATTTTTTTGTTTTAAGAATTTAACATCGCTCTCTAGACAACTTTAGTTTCCATTAACAATTTCTACACTAGTACATCACATAGTTTATTCTTAGCGTTTACATCACTAAACAACCAGATAGGTTCAAACATTACTAAACAATTACATCCTAGTTACAACATACTGCTACCTAGTTTCATCAAACTAGTTCCATCTCCCATGCACCTTTCTTATTTTTAAACCAACCTAAACACAAACTTCTGGTCCATACAGCTAAACACAAACATTTCTTACTAGTTTCTTCCATCCCTTAGCTTCTTCCACCTTGGAGCTTAACTGCATGTCAATCCAGGCGTAGATCTTGATAAACCATTTGAACAATCTCCACATACTCCTCCTCAAACCCAAGTGGAATCTGAAACCCTCCATTCTGATTAGATACTCATGGTTCCTCGATTCCCTCCGGCAGATATGGATGAAGACGACCCTCATTACAATCAACCAATCTCTGTACTTCTTCCATCTACATTATCAACTGATCTCCACAATCTCACATGCATAATAGTGAATTCGATGAAGCTGACCCTTTGTACATCTTATGGTTCTGGTTGCAACTATATGAACATCCTTAGGAACAATGTCGTGATTGCAATCCATTGCTAGAGGATTCTTTCAACTCTCTCTTCTAGATTAATGTTTTCTGTAGTATGAGCTTTAGGTGCATCTTCTCATATGTTTTTATAGCACCATTTAATTAGTTTAAGTCATTTAATGAAGCCATTAAGATTGCTTCATATAATTTCCACCTCTCTAGTTGGGTCTTTCAAACTCTCTGCAACACTTTCCTGTGAATATGATTATTATTATCCTAACCTTGGCTTGGCTTAAGCTCTCTCTATGGTAACCGACTGTCTCTTCTAAAATGGCTTAAGATCATTCCATCGTACCCGACTGTCTCTTCTGGCTTAGCCATTCTCCCTTAGTCGTTAGAGTTTCTCTCCTGTCATTCACTTGGGCTATGCGCCTGTTCTTTAGATTTAATTCAAATTTTTGATGCGTGACGGGATACATTTCAGAAACTTAAAATCACACTGCAGAGCCTACCCTATCATCCTCACTGAAAGAAGTCTCCTCTAACTTCTAATCAAGCCTTAATTAATTTCAACTTTGAATTTCGAAACCAACTAAGTCGAGGCATAGCTTAATAGTACCTTAAGCATGTTTCAATCACATTTATTTATTTGTTGGCTGCTTTATCCTTCGGAAATCAAGATAATTTCTTAATCTAAGAGATTTTGCAAAATCCGCTTATATAATAGGGACGGAGGGAGTATTAGATAAATTTTGATTTGAATATTTTTTTTATGCTCCCTTAAAAATTCTCTTTCTTCTGCAAATAAAACCTCCACCTTATCTCTCCTTAACATTCCTCATTAACTCCTTATCCTTCATCCCTCTCTGCTCAGTTTTTCCCTGGTTTAAACATTAATTTCTAAGGCATACTTTCTAAGTTTGCCGACATGAGCATTTACTCTTCCAAATCGATTCTCGGCCCTCATCCCTCAACTCTCACCAACTACAACCAATCTATCACTGAAGGTAAGCATTGCATCTTAGCTAGACTCTTTACTCTCTCCAACCACTCCATACAGGATGTCAGTGATGCTCTTAGATTTAAATGGGGTGAACAAAATAAGTTTATCATATCTAGTGTATGTCTTGACCATTACAAAATCAGTTTTGAAAAACATGAAACCAAATCTTGGGTAACTATGACCAACTACTGGGTCATTTATGGAGATATTCTTCCTGTCACAACATGGTATCCTTCTATTCTTATTCTTTGTCGTGACCTGTGATTGATGCGTGTCGTAACCGCTATAGGATCAGAATATCGCAACACCAACATCCTTACGAAATCCATAAACAACACATTGCGAAGATGTCGTAGATGGAAAATAAAAATGACGCTACGGATGACGACAGCCTGAACACGAGAAAGATGTGAAGATCTAGCGAGATTTATGAGTGTTGCGAGATTTAACATTTATATACTCGCGAGAATGTCGCAAGTCATGACCGAAAATAAAGTACAGCTTAGCTGTCATCCACTATGTAATGTCCTATATAAAGAGCCGAACATGCTTAAGAGAGGGGAGATCTTTTTCGAGTGTTGGACAAGTCATTAAGAGAGAGAAAGTTTAGAGCGATTGTCAATTCTTTAGCTTATTTCCTTTTCGTTTTGTAATATTTGTGAGTTTAATCAATAAAGACTATAATTGTTCATCTTAAAATGATTTGATTGTGTGAATTCTTGTGATGGGTGTAGTGTAGGATTTCCTGCGACTACATATGGCGCTAGAAACAGGGACTGAAGATTGATATTGTGATTGGAAAGAATTTGGAATAGTAGATAAAGAATTTCATATAACTTTCAACAACTCATCAAGATTGAAAAATGGTTAGAAGAAGACATGCATCAAAACAACCAACAATGTTAGAAGGAGTAGGAGACTTATTGAGAAGGGAGAGACGAGATAGAGGAATCTTTAAGAATGAACACAAGAAACAATGGAGAAAATCAAGTTCAACCGCCAATTCAATGTACACCAATACAAAATAGAACTGTGGATTATGACAGAGTGAGTCTACATACTTGGCGATCAGATTTTGTAGATGAAATGGGAGAAGAACAGCAATTAGGAGGCAATGGACAAGAGGAGAGAGATCAAGAAGTAATTGGAGTAATAATCCATGGAAATGAAGAGATCGCAGCATTAGAGACATTAAGACAAACAATACATGAAGAAAGGCGATTAGAAGCAGAAGAGCGTGCAAATTTGACGAGGCAAAATCATGAGTTGAGGATGGAAAACATGAGATTACAAAATAGAAGGTCAAGAAGCACTACAAGGTCAAGTTCAAGATCAGTTCGAGAAGAAATAAGACGAAATCTACCTGTAGAAAATGCTAATGAAGAAACTCGAGAGGAAGTATAAAATCCAGGTGAAGAACGTCGCGAAAGAAGAGAAATAATGGAAGATCGTTATATCCAACGTGTTGAAATTCTCCAGAATGGACAAAATGATAGAAATCAGGGGAATGGACAACCTCAAGAGCAAAATAATCAAGATGGTGAAGAAAATCAGGAAGAAGGAAGGAGAATATTACAAGGAAAAGATATTCAAAGGAATCCCGCGAACAATTGAAGAAGAAATAGAGAGACATTATCTTTGAACAAGCACGTCTAGCTTCGAAAGAGAGAGGCCGAGAGCGAGAAATGGAGGAAAAAGAGCTTCTAGAGGCAATTCACGAGAACAATCATGATAATCGAGAAAAGAAGCGTTTACAAAATCGCAAATAATGGTAATATCAATGAAGAACATGATAGAGTACAAAAGAGAGCCGAAAGGGGCAAACAAGAAGAGAAAATGAGAGATATAACGGTGTGTGAATTCATGAAAGATAAGAAAGAGAAGATCGCAGGGAAAGACAAGAAGAAAATGATGAACGAGAAAATCAAGGTAGAGAGGAACGCAGAAGAAGGGAAATAACGTTAAAAAAGACCCATGGATCCAAATTCTGCAAATGAGCAAATTTTTAAGAGAGTCATGAGATGAGAGGAATGTTAAACAATAGAAAAGAAGGAGGCAGGAGACAATTGGATGAAGCCATAGAAGAAGCTGCAAAGACTCCATTTACACGAGAAGTACAATTAGGAGGAATACCACCCAAGTGCAATCTACCAGTGCTAACTAGCATTTTCGACGGAACAACTTGTGCCGTTCAACACATCAAAGCTTATGTAAGATGTATGTTACAATGAGAAAATTATGATGCTGTGTTGTGCAAATATTTTGCATCAAGTTTAACAGGGAAGCTTTAAAGTGGTTTGAAGGTTTACCCAAGAATACCATAACATCTTTCAACCATTTGCAGAGTACATTCTTAGGAGTGTATATAAGTAACAATTCCTCACGACCTGGCATTGAAGATGTATTTGGGTTAAAACAAAGGATTAGCGAAAGCTTGAAACATCTAACCATGAGATGGAAGACTATGTGCAGTGATATGGCTGGTTGAGTGGATGAGAGATATCTCATTCTATCATTCATTAATGCTACGTTCTCAACCAACTTGCTATACATTCAAATTTTCAGAATCAAGAATACAATCACGATGACTGAGTTGCGAGAATTTCAGGAGGAATACATTGCTCTTGAGGAAAATCAAAATGAGATGGAATCATACCCGGTTGCGAACACAAGTTCAAAAAAAGCGAATGCAAGCTTATTACCTAAGTTGATAAATATTGTGGCGAGCACCTCGCAAGGGAAACAAGAGAGGATAACGGGTGATGGTCAGCAGAAGTTAGTAGCTATGGGGGGTCGTGACCAAGAAGAATTTGAGAGAGAAAGAAACTTCTATAACCGTGGTGGAATTAACAAATTCAAAGACTTGATCAGCCACAAGAAACTTATGGAGGTCAGAGGCAAAATTACCACAAAGGACAGCGAAATCACAGGATAATATGGGAAGAAATTAAGATAACGCCACTGAATACTAGTGTGGAGAAAATATGGGAAGCTATAATCTTGATGGAAAACATACCCGCACCATGGAACATGGGAAGTGAACCACCTCCGAGCGATAGAAGTCATGAATTTTGTTCTTATCACCATTTTCATGGACACTCAACAAATGATTGCAGAAATATAAAAAGAATTATCCTCAGAATGATAGACCAAGGGAAACTAAATCATTTTCTAAAAAATCAATCTCAATCTCAGTGTCAACCATTACCACCACCGCCAGAAGTTCGCCGAGTAAATACAACAAAAGGAGGAGAAACATTTGTCATAGAAGTTGGAGCAAAGGCAAAGAATCTGTTTTGTAACTCTATCGTACATTCTTACAGGACAATTGGATATTTTCATGATAACATTCTCAGTAGGGTTTTCGCAAGAGATGTTGATAATAGAGAAATAATGCACATTGCGAAGACATCGCCACTGAAGGAATGGCAAAATCAGATTATCTCTTTTACTGCAGAAGAAGTACCTGAGGGTGGAGAAATTCACGACAACCCATTAGTGGTAAGATTGGAGACTAACCCAAAACCTAACGAGGATGAAGATGATGAAGCCGAGAATTCATGGGCAATCAATGAATTTTGATCGATACATCGAAGTTCCGTGAATATCCTTTTATCATACTTACAAAACTATGGGAGGGAAAGATGAAGATCTGATACCTTCAACTTACAAAATCTATGGTTTTAACGGTACTGCAAATAAGCCTAAAGGAGAAGTTCATATGCGAATTCCACTGAAAGGACTATCCTCTGAAATTTTATTCTGCATAGTTGATGTAGAATCAACAAAGAATAAATGTCATTGTTGACTGCCGAGGTAGAAATTGGGAGGTGAAAGAAAAATGTATGATTGGTTTGATCTTAAAAAAAAAAAAAATATGATTATGATTTTTTTTATAAATAACAGAGATGAGATTGCGAAAGAGAGCTGATATGCAGAAGAAGAAAATATATTTTATGAATGATAAAGATGAGATTGCGAAATTACAAAAAAACTTATATGCATAAGAATCAACAAAATAATCAGACAAAGGCGAACCTACTACGGCGTACACCCTAGTTCACGAAATCAAAATTGCGCAAGAGGCAAATGTAATACCTAAAGTGCGTCATAGAAGGGGGTACCTATTGCATGGCTCATGGAAAAGTTTACACCGCCCCTGGAACCTGAGTCATGGAGAATTGGGGTCAATAAAGCCCATCCAGGAGAGGTACCTTGGATTTTCAATCTAAGCTTATGACTTAGATTGGATGACCGAGGGTCTCTTCTAAGGAGTCAACATTTGACCAAGGCGCCGAGGTACACGGTTGAGCCAAGAGTGCCTGGGGCATTTGAAGTGTCTCGGCCATTCTTGGCAAGTCTTGGCATTTGCTGCACTCGGCCCGAAGAAAACTCCACTTAGGGTGCAGTCTCATAACCATAAGCCATATAGGCAAAAGGGATAAGAGGTCACAAAACAATCGATTGTTGTTAAGACCGGATGGGAGGAGCTAGCCTTGTATGGCGAAGTACGCCTCCTTGAAGGGGCAACCAGGGAGATGATAAGGGTCGCACCCTCTATTAGGGAGCTGATAAGTGTCTTAAGACGCAAATGTCACGAGGCTTTATTTTCGCAAGAAAATTTAGGCTTGTCATATTTGTGCGACAATCCTGAAGAGGCAATAATATAAAAGACAAAGATAAGACGAGATCAATGGGTCAATACATGAAAATGTAAGGACGTCCTGCGATTTCGTCGCAAGACGGCAATGTCATGGGGCTTTATGTTCGCAAGAATTTTTAGGCCTGTCATATTGTCGCAATAAAAATATCCTGCAGAGGCAACAATACTAAAGAAATGATAAGGCAAGATCAATGGGTCATTACATGAAAGTTTAAAGACGTCCTGCGATTTTGTCGCAATGACAAGAGGTGGCACAGTAAGACCTTTAACTAGGAAGGCAAAATAAGACCACATATAAGAGGATCTTGGAAACAACCAAGAAATACTTGCTTGCGAAAATTCAATAGCAACAGTAGCGAGACTGAGGCATGTTATTAAAAATAACTTGCTTAATCTTTCATTTAAAAACAAATAACATAGGCAAGTATGGGAATGAATAGAATAAGAACATGTTATTTGTTTTCATACGATAGATTTACGCACTCATAGTATGAAAAAGATTGATAATGTATTGATTAACTGTATTGCAAAAAAGAATTGTTCTTTTAACAATGTGCAGAAAGGAACAACAAAGGTAGAGCTTGTATTTGAAGATCCAAGAAACTCGCAGCAAAAGATTACAAAAATAGAATATTAAAAGAATAAATGTACATATATTACAAAAAGAGAAAGAAGAAAACATAACTATTTCTTGTTTGATTCTTCTTCTTCATTTTCATCAGATCCTTCTATTTCTTCATCTTTATCAGATTCCTCTTCTTCGCTAGCATCGCTGTCAGAGATATCCAAAGAAGGCACATTCTTAGGGATTTCATCAAGGAGGCAAGGGTATGTAGAATAAGGAATGCTGTTGTCGTCGCAGACCATCTTAATAGCCTGATTGCGAAAAAGAGTAGCATCATTCTTGAAATTCGCAAATGATAATTTGTAGTTGCCTCTTCAATCTAGAATATTTGTCATCTCGAGAAGAAAGGTCCTTTGCGAGCTGCTCCTTCTCAAATTCAAGTTCTTTAATTCTTTTGCGAAATCTCTTTTCAGCCTCTGCGAACATATGACAATGAATCAGCAACTTAATGACAACTTCATACAAAAACAAACGTTAAATAAAGAAGAATAATTAACAACCTTCTTTGGTCGAAATCATATCCCTAATCAAGGCCGTATGCTCATCTTGAAGGCTAACGTTAACACCTAAATTATTTCTCAAGGTCATCTAGAGCCTTCAGCCTAAGCGAATTCATCGTCATTGTTTATGAGAATAAAGGAGCGAATTTGATTCTCTCTTTCGCTAAGTATAGCATTTTTGCGGATGGATTCATCCCGTTCAATTTGAACCTCAAGAAGAGTCTTTTGGAATTTCGCTAATGCTTGAGCACCTTGTCTAGCGATGCGATCTTTGTCATCTATGAGATCACTGATTTTCTTACTTAAAGTATTAATTTTCTCTTTAGAACTAAGATATAGACGTTTAAATTGGTTTGCTAAGCCTAAACTAGATCTATGATCAATTTCTAAGAGGCAAAATTTGGACTGAAGTTCGTTTAGAGGAAGAGATTTAATCTTATTATTTGAAAAACTATTCAAAGAATCGTTGAGGTGATCAAGAAGGGAATTGTTATCCATAGGATCAGGGAATGAGTGAAGAAGAATGGCTTCATCAGAAAGGTTATAAACGTCTGCGAAAATGGTAAGTCGGATAAGGAAGATAATGAGAGAACAAAACAAAGGAAAAGAGAAAGTCTCATACCATAAAGTTGTTGGTTGGCGCTTTGAAGACTAGATATCTTATTCTTCCGAGTGGAAGAATCAACTTCTAGTTGCTTGGTCTTCTCTCGCCAAGAGTAGCGACTCCGCTTTCCAATTCTTCATTTCTCTTGCGAAGTTGAAGATTCTTCTTTGCGAGAATACCGCGCCTCTTCTCAAGATCTGAGGCAACAACGAAGGAAGCTCTCCCGGTTTGTGAAAGAAAGTGAAGAAATTATCAAAGATATAACTTAAAATCAAAATTATGAAGAAATAGAGGAACAAAGACATACCAAGACACCGAGCGAATTTAGAAAGCTGGGAGTCACTGATCTGGAGAACCCATGAAGAGAATCATCACCCTCTAGTAAAGGAGCATCACAGATATTCGCGAGAGCTTTGCACGTACTAGAGAGACGATCATCTCCAATCCCTTGCATGGAGTCAGAGAAGATGCTTGGACAAGCCAGTGCCATAGAAGATTCGGTTGGAGAATTCTCCTTTGCGAGAGAAATATCAACATCATCATTATCTTCATCATCAGAACTGTCGCTGGATTGAGGATTTGAAGGAGAATGGGAATGAATCTTTCGTTTCTTTGAAGGTGGGGCCGCGGACTTCCCCTTCTGAAGAAGATCCTTACTCTTGCTTTTGGCCTTCGCAACCTCAGGACTTTCTTCTTTTTCAACAACTTCAACACCAACCTTCACACATGAATCAAGATAAGAAACAGAGGCAACAATATTGTTAAAAATAATAATAAAAAAAAAAGTATTTCTTACTTCATCCGTGATCAAACGGAGCGCCGCTAGAGTACTTGGCTAAGCATTCCTTTTATAGCTTTTTCTTAGCTTGATAATCTGAAAATTTCGCAAGATTAATAGATATAAAAAGGAGTAAAGATCATAAGTTGAGCGAAATTTAAGAAGTGTACCTCTTTCGCTTTCTCGGGCCAGTTAAATACCCAAGGTTGATAATTGGCGAGATTCGCAGGGAGCACATTTGAACCTGAAATGTAAGGTCCTTTCAAAACTAGCGGAAAGACGCACCACCTATCATCCTTAGAGTGGCGAGGAATGTTGTTTTTGCCAGAATGCCAATCGATGTCTTGCATAATAATTTTATCGCTGGAAACATTTTCTTTCCTCTTCAAACGGGCACCCCGGCGAGTTCTATCATTCTTCATGTTTATTACCTCATAGTTTTCGAAGAATCTCTCTACTGTATATCTTTCAGCGCATATCTCTAAGTCCACAAATTCAGGTTCCATGACTTGTTTTGGGTAAAGAGACCCCTTACCAGCACCCCGGTTGGCGAATTCAAGCATTAAGCGGATACAGTCCCCGCTCAATTGGTAGATGGCTCGCGAGAATTTCGCATGAGCAAGAATTTCATAAAACAAGGGAAGATCAGGATCATAGAGAGGAATGGATTTAGATTCTTGATTGGGAATAATGGATAATATGAAACCTTTCTCTTCAAAATCTTTCTGAACTTTTTCCAGAAGACTTTCATATCTGTGACCAACTGGAGGCATCTTCAGAGTATGGGAATGAAGAGAAGATTGAAGATCAAAAGAACTAAAAAGAAGAAGATTTACAGTAGCAGAAGCGGAAGTTACGGAGAGATGAAGAAGAAAAATTGCAGAGAAAACAAGAAGGGGAGTAAAAAAGAAGAAGAGAGGAGTAAGAAAGATATATATATAGAGAAGGATTCTCGAAAAGTCAAACACATTTAATGCGAAGAATAGACATGAACGGTTGAGAAGTGGCGGTTGAAAAAGACGTGTCAAGAAATGGATGGAAGAAGAGATACGTGTAATAAATTCTGCGTAAAAGTACAGAATCATGTCAAAACAAAAAAGTATGAAAAATTGAACATCTGCGGCATTTTGAAAGTATTAGTTCTCATGACATTCTCTCCTTCGCAGAGAAGACATGAGAAGAGGCAAGATGTAGTATCAGAATATCGCAACACCAACATCCTTGAGAAATCCATAAACAACACATTGCAAAGATGTCGCAGATGGAAAATAAAAATGACGCAATGGATGACGACAGCCTGAACACGATAAACATGTGAAGATCTAGCGAGATTTAGGAGTGTTGCGAGATTTAACATTTATATACTCGCGAGAATGTCGCAAGTCATACCCGAAAATAAAGGACAGCTTAGCTGTCATCCACTATGTAATGTCTTATATAAAGAGCCGAACAGGCTTAAGAGAGGGGAGATATTTTTCGAGTGTTGGGAAAGTCATTAAGAGAGAGAAAGTTTAGAGTGGTTGTCAATTCTTTAGCTTATTTCCTTTTCATCATGTAACATTTGTGAGTTTAATTTATAAAGACTATAATTGTTCATCTTAAAATTATTTGATTGTGTAAATTCTTGTGAGGGGTGTAGTGTGGGATTTCCTGCAACTACAACCGCAAAAAATTAATCAAGACATTTCCCACTAATTAACTGGTAATATAGCGGTAGTAAGGATCGTTCCCACAGAGATCTGTGTAATTGATAGGTTATTTAATTCAGCAAAATAAGATAAAAGACAAAGGGGGACTGAATTAAAGTAAAATAAAAAGAATAACATATAAAAGAAAGAGATGATTAAGGATAACAAATAAAAGAAAGAGATGATTAAGGAACCCTTCGCCGTTACCAAGCGATAACTGGATTAATATACTTATCTATCTTCGTTAGAACCATTCATCACCAACCGTAGAAAAGCAACTAGCTCAGTGCTATCCCCAAAACTCCTTTTACCATGGATACGAAAACTCTCCAACCGAACCACCAAGTAGTAGCTCACTCAAGGTGTAATCCAATAGAACGCTTCAGGCTTTGTGAATTAGGTTGATCCCAGTAATTAAACTCTTAGCTTAAGGTTCACTTGATGGTGTTATCTTCACTCGCAATTGCTCCATAGAATCCCTCTGCAAGGTCTCGCGATTTCTACTTGTGTATGAATTATGCGACGATTACTTATCTCCTAACTCAATACTAGCAATAGAACAATCAATAGACTAATATAGTATGCATCCCAAATCAATCTAAGAATCACCATAAACATTAGATGTAGTGAAAATAAACGATAAGATGATTAAAACTCATAACAAACTTGTATAATAATAAAGCTTCACGCTAGAACATTGAATTCATCCTTAATCAAAAAAGTTTAGCCTCTCATGTTTACACCGTTTCCCGGTTTCCCCCTAAAGGGGTAAACCCTAAAATATTAATGAAGAACAAATATGAGATGTAGAGATTTGATATATATTTTTTTAGGTTAAGAAGTCTTTCTTATATAGGTATCCAAGTGTAGAAGTGTCCGTGTCGAATCCCAGTTGAATTAAGCTGCAAAGAGACTTGCCAAAAACACACCAAAAAGACAAACCCAAATCTGGCCGTGTGTGATCTTCAGCCAATAGACCGTGCAGATGGACAAAAGCCAGTATGTTTCCTTATCATATCAGTCTTTGGCCTGTCAGTTACTGGAGACTGACAATAGAGTTCTATTATATTTCCACGACAAAACTTCTTCTCTTGTCCCTGAGTTTGCTTATGATGATAAAACCTTACCGTAGCTTCGTTGAGATTACCCAAGGATGGGAATACCAAACCATAAGTTCAACTGTATCTTTCTACGGTGAAATACTCATCTGTAACCTTCCCTGAACTTTTTAAACTCGGACTATCCTTTTCTAACAACGAAACGATCTTCTGCCATTCTATTTTCGTCTCGTTAACAGAGACCATTCTATTATCTTCCTTTTTCTCTGTTTTCTTCATTGAATTACTACAGCTCCACTCCATCTAGTCCCTGTCAACACCAATACACTTCTCTTCCTCCTCCATTATCACTTGAGATCGACATTAATCTCTTCAGCTTCGACTATCCATCTTATATCATTGATCCATCACCATTACCACCGTTCAAAATCCTGTCCAGCTCTCTCCTTCTACAACCAGTCTTCATCGATCACCAACTGCCATGCAAACGAATCCTTTCCATCACCGGCTAACAGTCTCGCTGCAAAACCCAAATTCCATTAATACTCATTGTCACTGCCATCATCGTTCCATCAATGGTTACGTACAACACCACTGCCAAACTCATTCTTTCTTTGTTTTACAAACCCAACTCAACCATGTTTTACAAACCCAACTCAACAACTCTTGTCCATCTTCACATCCAACTTCAATTCAAGATGCACATTCCTTCAAATCTCTATAGCAGCTTCCTCCTGATTCTGTTTACTTTTCTGCCAGTGAATCCATCTTCTCGCCACCACGTATTCACCTACGGTCATACGCTGGTCCTTCTTTCTCTCCGGAACTTCATTTATCACTACCAATACCTCTTGGCTAATTTTCTTCTCTTCTCCATCAGCGCCATTGAACAACACCAGTAGTGGCAGCAACTCACCCTTCTCTGTTCCGCAGACAACTTCATATGAAACAGTTTCCACAGCTCCAAATATCCATCTGAACTGCCATCAATGGCAACATCACATCCTAGCTCGTCATCTTTACTCTTCATTTTCCTTAACAATAAAAACCAATCTGTCTTCTCTCGAGCTCAACTGCCATGCAACAACAGCAGAGCTCGAGATCCATTTTCATGCAGCACAGACCCATTCTCGTATTCCCTATCTCTCTCTCGAGATCTTAACCAAGAATACCTCCAACTTCATCTATGCTAACACTCCGTCAACATTAGCTCGACTCCATTATAATCCATCAGTATTGGCAGCACCACCTCCATTCTCAGCATAGTCATGGCATCAACTCCATTGTCATTGCCACTAGCTGCTAATTGGGACAACAACATAATTCCCTATTTTTCTCGATTTCAATGGAACAGTCGACTCCCAACAACTCCCGAGTCCAAGCTCGAGTTCTTCTCTGTAATGACATCAGTCATCATTTTCTCCATCGCTGCCAACCCATATACCTGCAAGTTCAACATCCCACAACTCAATAGGAGAAACTGGTCGTGAACCGGTGAGAAGAGGAAGACGACTATGTTGGAAGAAAGTGGAAGCCCCTTAACGAATTCCCTGGTGCCTTTAGTAATTGCTTTAACTGTCAGTCTTAGAAAACTAACAGTGTAATTTTCTGCATCATTCTTGTTTCGCGCATAACTTCTTCGTATGATATCGGATTTACCCCATTATTTCGCCATTGGCTTCGTATTTGTTCCATTCAATGTGATAGCAATAAATCTTAGGTTCGAACGAGTTCCATTTGGTCTTTGGCCCTTTTCCACTTGTAGCTAACTTCTTTTATTGCACAATTACGTGCAAATTCACTTCTTTTGGACGATTCACCTAGCAAAACATAAACAAGAGAAAACAAGAGTAATATAAATAATTCGCAAGAATATATAGCAATTACTAGCATGGATTCGACACTAAATATATGCAAAATATGCACTTAACAGATTCCCCCACACTTTGCATCGAGCAAACTATCTAAAAGACAACAACTCCATATCTTCGAGAAAACGGGTGCAATTAGCTAATGCAACATGCCTTTAAACCCCTGGGTATCCCTAGTGGACGGGTTATAGTCTCGTGAGGGATTACAAGAGGTATACCCACAAAACCTAATTTTCCAACTTACTAGTTCTCCCAAATGATAACATCCAACGCGATAAGAAGACATAGAGATTCTGCACACTAGTCATAAGAAGTTAGACATATATATGAACACAATCTCATCCTTAAAAGTTGAGAGAGAAATAATCATCCCTTATCGAAAGAATCGGGTTCGAGAGTGATCGAAAGTATCGACTCGCCTCACTGAAAGGGTTTTATGAAGTTGCTTTCAATAATAAACAACTTTTTTATGGGTCACACATGTGTCCAGGTAGGAATGAAGAGAGAATCCCGTGACACGTTGAATAGTAGGAAGGAAAAACCCTCCGAATTGTTTTGAAAACCCACATCTTTTATCATTTTGAAAACCCTATTTATTTATTTATTTATTCTGACGATCTCTAAGAAAGGAAATCAACCACTTAACGAAGGTGGGAATATGCTTACTTACCTCATTATCCGTTCGACGTGCAGTTAACACCACTCTCACATCATCCAATAGAAACGTCTTTCTTCGGCTCGTCTTATTAAATCTTCTTGGTCTTCGTCTTCGACTTCAACTGTTGATGATAAACTCTTGAATTTCGTAGAACTTCGACAATTTGTAAATCTTTTCCTCTATTTCCCTGTTGCTTGAAACTTCTTTATATATTTTTCTTCCTCATGGCCTTATTGAACAAATAACAACCTAAATGCAAATCTTTTTGTATTTTCTCCTCTTTTTTTTTGTATTTTCTTAAAATGTTTTTCTTTTTTTTTTTGAAAAAGATTGCAACTACAAAAAAAATAACGAAATTAAAATAACATGGCCATGAAAGAAGTACTTTACCACTTGGTAGGCCCGGAAAGATGTGTATATTACGGCCTACGGTAATACCGCAAGTGCACGGTGTCTTGGTTGTAGGACAGAGCAAGTGCGGGTCGAACCACAGAGACAAGGGGTGCTCTAATTGATCTAAGGCTTTGCTAAACTGACTTCAAATGGTGGTAACAAAGTGACAGAAGATATGTTGTGCCGATACGGCTAATATTGTAGTGAAATAAACCTAAACTAAGGAAAGCAGTGATAGAATGGTGGTACTAGGGTCTTTGAATCCACCTTAACCTACACTATGTTCTCGCTCACAATATTATTCTTGTCTTTATGACAAATGGAGGAGAGGTGTCAACTCGCTCTATGTCTAAGATGTTTCTCCACTTGATAATTTTGATCACAACGATATTCACCCTAAGTATTAACTGTCTCGACTAAAGTACAATTAATGCGAGGCTAAACAATAGTCCAATTAAGCTCAAGTTGCGACATAATCAACTCGTAGGTGTTCTAACCACAAAAGTGCATCCATGGCGTTGGTATGCACCGTGAGAGCTAAGGGTTGATAAGCTAAGATCAAATTTCATCTTAAAAATAGTTAAGCATTCAAGAAATCATATGGAGTATGAAACACACGGTGAGAGGTTAGGGTTTCATCTCAAACCCTAGCAACTAAATTAAAACCGAAAAATAACAAAAATTAAACCTAATTGACAAAGACTTTGGCTAATCCAGTGTGTCTTCTATCAACACCCATCACTCCTATTTATACATGCAGTTCATCCCCAAAACATCTCAAACCCTAATTCTCAAAAACAAAGAATTAATGATAAATAAATCAAAAGTAATCGCACCCATACTACGATTGCTTCTCCTCTTACACAAATCGGCCTCGGAGACGCCATGCTTCGATTGTTGTGGAAACCTAACCCTAGTTCTTCCTATTTCTCACTCAGCCTCTAGGAAAGAAGCTAGGGAAGAAATAGAGAGAAGCTAGGGAGAGAAGGTGGTTCGGTTGGTGTCGAAGGAGAGATGGTGGCGGAAGTGATGTTGCGAGAGTTTGGTCGGGGGAATGGGTTTTGCGAGCTCAAATGTGAAGAAAGAAGAGAAGAAAGAGAAGAAGAAGAGAGAAATGAGTTGGTTCGATGGGGGTATAGGTATAGGGTGTTGTGGAGTTGAGCGGGTGCATCGGGGGAATGATGAGACTAGCCTAGCGAGCGTTGGATGGAGCGGCTGCGATCCTAACTACTGAGAGAGGTAGCCGGTTTTGATGTGATCCGGTGTCGCACGGAGCATCGAGAGATAGATGTAAGCGATGGAGCGACCGTGAGATGCATCTCATGCGAGATCTCGACGGCTCGGGATTAGCGGGCTCGGATCCGGGTCGCGGTCGCTCTAGCTCAAGCCCATGTCTTGTAGATGAGTTGCTACTTGTTGGGTTGCAACCGTTGTGCGCGGAGCTTTGGCTTTCTGCTCCATAGGTGCTCGACTCCACTTCTTCGCTCTTTTGGCTCCTCAGATTCTCCGAACTTTATTTAGTACCTAAAAATACAAAATTAATTAATACAAATATTTATTCTTGAAAACAAGGAAAATACAGAATATGGGATAATATCTGATTTATAAGCGCAAAAGATGAGTAAAATGCCAATAAAAAGGTGTATAAATATGCACTATTTGGCACTCATCAAATACCCCCAAACCTGAATTTTACTTGTCCTCAAGTGAAACAGAAATAAAGAAATCCTAACTATACCACTGTCGCAGGTCTCTCGAATGCATTTAGCGTATGCACTAAGCCTTTAAACCCCTAGGTGTCCCTAGTGGACGAGTTGTAGTCTCGTGAGGGTTTACAAGAGGTGTACCCACAAAACCTTCTCCAACTTCAGAATGTAAAAGAGTCTCAAGCCTCCAAGAAGCTATGAGGACATAGAGTTTCTGCATGCTAGTAACGAAGTTAGAACTATCGAAGAACGCCTTCTCATCCTTAAGTCTTTGAGCGAGAAGTAACCATACCATATGAAAGAATTCGGATTCGATTGTGATCATAAGTCTCAACTTCTGCCTCACCATTAAGGTTTTATGATAATTGCACTCAAAAAGATCGCTTTTTTAGTCTCTCATGTGTGCGGCGGGAGTAAAGAGAGAAATCCCGCACACGTTGTAGGTAAGAAGGATAACCTTCCGAAATAAAACTGGAGACTCCACAAAAGTGTGGACAAAAAGAATCTTTTTCGATGATCTCTAAGAAAGGAAATCAACCATTAGCAAGGGTGGGAGTACTCACTCACTTCTCACCCGATCGGCAATTAATATCACTCTCTCATAAGAAACCATAGAAACGTCTTCAATCTTCGGTCTTCGGTCTTCAATTGTTGATGACGAACTTCTAAACTTCACAAAACTTGACAATTTTTTTTAACTTTTCTACTCAAATTCCTTGTTGTTTGGATTTTTCTTTTTAAATTCTTCTTTACCATGGTGGTAGCAAAAATAAACTACAATTTTTTTTTTTTTTTTTTTTTTTTTTTTTTATATTATTATTATTTTTTTTTTTTTTTTTTTTTTTTTAAGAATACAATAAGTGAAAATAAAAATACAAATAATGAAACAACTAACTCCATGGACAAAGGACTTTATCACTCAATTTTTCCACAACTTGTATTGTCTTGATTTTATAAATTTTATTAATTCTCATCCTATTTTCTTTTCTTTTCTGCACATAAACCTTGGACTATATCAATTTTTCTTTCAATATTCTCGATTCTTCGCTCCCGATTCTTGACGATGATGTGTTTCTATGGGTCTTGCTGATTGAGAGAGAGAGTGATGCTAACGGCAAATCGGTATTTAGAAGGAGTTTTCATCTTTAGACGTCACCCTCATGATTGACAAAAACTAGCACTCAAGAGATCAAAAGTAGTCTTGAAAATGGTGCGAGTTGGGTAGCTCACCATTCCTACCCTAATTTACGTAAGGTGACACACACTCTAACACTTTTCTAGAAAGTTGCAAAAAATTGAAGGTTGGTGCCTCACTTGATGTAAAATGGGTAGTCTCCACTATGGGTGATCACAATTCTACTACCGAATATCTAAACAACACCTAATTCGCCCTCCCATGGGTTAAATCCAACTTTAACGCTCTAATCAACTAAGGAACCCGATTGCGTTTTCCAGGTACTTCCAAGTTCTCATTATTTCTATCAAGAATCTCTATGTAAACATAGCTAAAAGCATGCTAGTGACTCTAAAATCTCTAAAAGTTGGAGGTTTTTACAAAAAGAGTTTTTGAATTTTTTTTTTTTTTTTTTTTTGAAAATAAAAGGTGAAAAATAAAAGACTAAAAACTCTAAATGCAAAATAAAAACTAAAAACTCTAAATGCAAATGCACCCCCCAAACCTAAATCAAACATTGTCCTCAATGTGTCTACATATAGAAAAAAATTAAACAATCACATACCAAGAGAACTATGCTGATAAGAGAAAAAGGGAAGAGATTACCGGATGTCGGCGGGGGCAAGGTTGAGCTTCATTAATCAAGGCAAAATCCAACATTCTCAGTGGTGATCATATCGGATTAGCACAAAAAATGCATAAGAAGACTCAACCGATTCAAGAAAAGAAAATTTAACAAGTCCTAAAAAGTTGAGGGTTAACCCAAAAAAATAATGTACAGAAACATCAACATGAAAATGGGATTTGGTTTATGTGGGAATTTGGTTTGTTTGGGATTTGGTTTCAATGGGATTCATTTGGTTTTGTTGGGAAAGTTTGGTTTATTTGGGAGGCTTTGGTTTGTTTGGGATTTGCTGTTTGAAGCCCAGGATTTGTGAACCGCACAGCCAGGATGTCTAGCTTATGTGGGTCAAGGTTGTGTGGTTGCGGCCCAAGTGGTTGTGCAAAGCCTAGGTTGAGTTAGCCCGGTGAAGGTGTTCGGCCCATCGGTGTGGCTTGATTGTGAGCAACCCGGGTTTGATTCGATTAGGTGGGCTTAGTCGATTGCACACCCGGTTTGGGTGTGCGAGTAGAGCCCAGATTGAATGGCCCGAGATGGACGAGGCCCAGGATGGCTGGGTGAAGCTGGTTTCGGTTGTGATCAGCCAGGTTGTGGGCTTAAATCAGTGCACAGCCCGGTGGTGGGCGGCTTAGCTTTAGGGAAAATCTGGTGTGTGGGCTTTAGTCTACTACACAGCCCACGGTGGTACAAGGCTCGGTTGTGTGCAACGGCAGTTTATGCAGGCTTGCACGGCGAGGCCTCGGTTTAGTGCGACTTATGCTCGGTCAAGGAAAGCACGGGAAAGGTTGGCAAGCTCTCAAAGCTCATGCCGACAGAGTTTAAGCTCAACTCTATAAGATGTTTAGCACAGTTTCACCGATGTACATATCAGCATGCTAGCGGTGTGAAGAGTAATGAGACACGGGGTGAGCTCGGGGGTATCAATGGGCACAGAGAAAAGACAATAAGTTCACCAATTAACACACAGGTACACACCCCGGATATAATTTAGATTTTCACGAGGTTTGCACGGAGCTCAGGTGATGGTGGCAAGGTTTGCAATTTGGCTCAAACTTGCAGCTTCAGGGGCTAGCAAGTGAGCAGGGTAGATGGACAAAATTATCATGCCACAGTGTGTCAACGATTCGGTTTTAGAGTTTAATGTACCAACAATGCAAGGCAGATAGCTCATTCTAGGTCTCATACAAGGTCAAGCATGCACAAGGGTTACAGCACAGGAGGTTACGCTCTCAAGTATGCTCAGGCCACACAAGTATGCTCAGGCCACACACTAAAGGTTTTCACAGGGTAAAAACTTGGTGCAACAAGGTGCTCACGAGGTATGCTCTGCGAGTTGCGGCTCTAAATGGCTCATGCTCGGGGTTATGCCGGGAGTGCCGCAAGGGAGCTCAAGCTTGCAGCTTCACACAAAGCTCTGGGCAAATGACAACTAGGTTTTAAAGCACCTGCCTTGGATATCTGTAATTCACACTTGCAGCTTCAGGGGCTAGCAAGGTGGCAAAGGGCTCACAAGGCTCACAGGGTTCACACAGATGCACAGCTGAAATACAGGGGCTAGCCTGGCTACCTCAAACAAACAATTAGTTCAACAGGGTTTGCAGCTGAGGCACAACAGGCTCAACAGGACAGATGTGTTGCACAATGGTTAAACAACCCAATGCTCAAAATGCGCAGATGGTTCACACATTCACAGTGGAACTTGGCTTTAGTTGTGACCCAACACTTGCAGCTTCAGGGGGCTAGCAAGGTGGCTCACAAGGTCTCAGTGAGGTTTAGGCACTTTGCGGCTGACTCTGGGGGCTGGTGCATTTCGAGAAATACATAGCAAGGCGAATCACGACATCATGCAGCTCATGTAGATTTCGGAAAAGCAATTTCACGAATGCACGGTTTAGTGCTAGTTGGGCTAACCTCCTATGCGCTACTCAAAGCAATCGGGATGACGAGGGTAGTGTTTGTGCACATGAACAATACAGTCCAGCACACAGACATGGCGGAACCACTCACCTGAAGTGCAGGAGTTTCTCAGCATCTTATCAAAACCCAAGTGTTGCTCCTCTTTCTTCCACTCCTTGGGCTTGCTCAGCAGCTACCTGCTAGCTCAACACAAAAGTTTTAATTCCCAAATTTGTTTAACAGCACCAGCTCATCAATGGGTATTTGATGGATTAGGCCAGGCTGAATGGGAATGGTGACTGATGTGGTAATGTGCAAATGAGAATACACAACAGATGGAGTAAAGATGCAAGAATTTCTACAATGCAAGTAAACTCACTGAGATGCAATGAGAAAAATAAGAACTACAATGCGAAACTATAATGCATATGCACAAAGATGTTTAACGACTAAGTTACACAAACAAAGACGAAAAAAAGGTTAAATGCAAATATAAACGAGGGAGCAAAACTTAGCTAGAATGATGCGATTACAAACATTTAACTAAGTTATAGATGCGGGGTGATCTTACGGATGCACGATTAGGCTACAAGATGACGCAACTAACTAAGGAAGAACTAGACTAACAACCAAATCATGAGGTAATGATGCAGGGTGGAAATGTACAGGGAAGATGCAATACAAGTTAACAACTTATACTAATCATAGATTGAAAGAACAATGTAAAATGGATATGTACGTGTGTAGAATGAAGCTCGGTGAAGCGAGCCAATGAACACAGGCACGCGCAAGTCCCGGTGAACGGCGCTGAAAAACTTGGTAGGCCGGAAAGATGTGTATATTACGGCCTACGGTAATACCCGCAAGTGCAGTGTCTTGGTTGTAGGACGAGCAAGTGCGGGTCGAACCACGTAGACAAGGGGTGCTCTAATTGATCTAAGGCTTTGCTAAACCGACTTCAAATGGTGGTAACAAAGTGACAGAAGATATGTTGTGCCGATACGGCTAATATCAGTAGTGAAATAAACCTAAACTAAGGAAAGCAGTGATAGAATGGTGGTACTAGGGTCTTTGAATCCACCTTAACCTACACTATGTTCTCAGCTCACAATATTATTCTTGTCTTTATGACAAATGGAGGAGAGGTGTCAACTCTCGCTCTATGTCTAAGATGTTTCTCCACTTGATAATTTTGATCACAACAAGTATTCACCTAAGTATTAACTGCCCGACTAAAGTACAATTAATCTGAGGCTAAACAATAGTCCAACTAAGCTCAAGTTGCAGCATAATCAACTCGGGAGGTGTTCTAACTACAAAGTGCATCCATGGCGTTGGTATGCATTTGAGAGAGCTAAGGGTTGATAAGCTAAGATCAAATTTCATCTTAAAAATAGTTAAGCATTCAAGAAATCATATGGAGTATGAAACACACAGTGAGAGGTTAGGGTTTCATCTCAAACCCTAGCAACTAAATTAAAACTGAAAAATAACAAAAATTAAACCTAATTGACAGCACTGGCTAATCCAGGCGTGTCTTCTATCAACACCCATCACTCCTATTTATACATGCAGTTCATCCCCAAAACATCTCAAACCCTAATTCTCAAAAACAGCAATTAATGATAAATAAATCAAAAGTAATCGCACCCATACTCGATTGCTTCTCCTCTTACACAAATCGACCTCGGAGACGCCATGCTTCGATTGTTGTGGAAACCTAACCCTAGTTCTTCCTATTTCTCACTCGGCCTCTAGGAAAGAAGCTAGGGAAGAAATAGAGAGAAGCTAGGGAGAGAAGGTGGTTCGGTTGGTGTCGAGGAAGGAGAGATGGTGGCGGAAGTGATGTTGCGAGAGAGTTTGGTCGGGGGAATGGGTTTTGCAGAGCTCACTCAATCGAGAGAAGAAAGAGAGAAGAAAGAGAAGAAGAAGAGGAGAAATGAGTTGGTTCGATGGGGGTATAGGTATAGGGTGTTGTGGTGTTGAGCGGGTGCATCGGGGGGAATGATGAGACTAGCCTAGCGAAAGCGTTGGATGGAGCGGCTGCGATCTCGAACGCAGCCGATAGAGGTAGCCGGTTTTTGATGTGATCTCGGTGTCGCACGGAGCATCGAGAGATAGATGTAAGCGATGGAGCGACCGTGAGATGCATATGGGCGAGATCTCGACGGCTCGGGATTAGCGGGCTCGGATCCGGGTCGCGGGTCGGGTCTAGCTCAAGCCCATGTCTTGTAGATGAGTTGCTACTTGTTGGGTTGCAAGCATTGCGTGCGAGCTTTGGCTTTTCTGCTCCATAGGTGCTCGACTCCACTTCTTCGCTCTTTTGGCTCCTCGATTCTCCGAACTTTATTTAGTACCTAAAAATACAAAATTAATTAATACAAATATTTATTCTTGAAAACAAGGAAAATACAGAATATGGGATAATATCTGATTTATAAGCGCAAAAGATGAGTAAAATGCCAATAAAAAGGTGTATAAATATGCACTATTTGGCACTCATCACCACTTTGATCTTCACAACTTGTACTGTCTTCGTATCATAAACTTCAATAATTCTCATCTTTTGATTTTCTTCGCTCTTGTAAATATGTCATCATACTTAGATATAGAATTCCGCTCCTTATATGTAAGTCTTCAACATGTATATATAAAATTTGCTCATTGTATGTTGCTTTACTTTGATATGAAACTTGTTCTTCCTTGTATTGTTGTTTGTAAACCTCAAACATCTTCAACTTTCCTTCGAATTTGTGATGCTCCTCTTGTTGATGATGATAGTGTTTCTATGGACCTGTTGGTGTAGAGATAGATAAAGTGGATGGTGCTAACTGCGAACAAGATTACAATTGTTATGTAAATTAGCAATTCGATGTCACCATCATGATTGATAAAATAGTACTCAAGAGATAAAAGTAGTGCTTCTATTGGTGGGAGGTTGGGTAGCTCACCATTCTACCCGGAATTAACGTACGGTGACACACACTCTAAAAGCATATATTTATACACGTACAAAGAATTGAAGGTCGGTGCCTCACATGATGTAACAATGGGTAGTCTCCAATATAGGGGATCACAACTCTAATACCGAATTCAGTTTGCACCTCATTTTCCATTGGAATGGTTAAATCCAACTTTAACTCTCAAACAAGCAAGAAACCCGATCACATTCTCTGGCATCTTTAAGTTCAGTCACTCTTTTGAGAATTTCGATGTAATCTTAGCGACATGTATACTATGTGACTCTAAACTAACTACAAGTTGGAGTTTTTATTCAAATATATATGAAAAAATAAAAATAAAATTGACTCTAAAAGGTTAAAAACTTTATATGCAAAAGACTCCCCCACACTTAAACTTCACATTGTCCTCAATGTGTAAACCAAAAGTTTTGAATTGTGACGTAACAACAGATAAAACGCAAAACCTGTGCAAATTGGTTAGGAATTTGGAAAAACTCTATTTCACAAAAGTTGTTCATCTATGTGTTTTCTACAAATTGTCAAAATGGAACAGTGTTTCAATAAACGGTCTGATAGTTATGGTCTCTGGACTGAACTACGTGCAGTCTGAATTTTTCTGACGAAAAGGTATTCGTCATAATTTTCTTTTAAAATAGATTCCGAACTCAATGAAATTAAACATGGGGATGCAAATATGATATGAAAACAATAAAAACAAAAAATAAAAGGGTTTAAGATACAAAACCTATGGGTTGCCTCCCATTTAGCGCTTGGTTTAAAGTCGTCAGCCCGACTCTCTTGCTATCGTCCATATATCAACAATCTGAAAATCTGGTTGTCTATCCAGAAAACAATCTGCAATTCTAGCAACAACTTCACAAACAAATTAGCATAAGATATAAATAATGATATTGTTATTTCTTGGAAGTTTCCCCCACACTTAGTCCTTTCTACACTCGAAAGTGGATATATAACATAACATATATATGGGAACTTCTTCGGGTTCCTCTCGGTGAACCTGCATTGTGCTAGAATCAAACACATCAAGTGGTGGATACTTAGAAGCACAATAATCCTTTAAAACTGTAAAAGCACACAACTCCAATCATAAGTGATGTCGATCAAAAGATTTACAAATATGCAAAGGATTTTACAAACCTTCCATAATCTCTTGTATTACATGATCCTCATCATTCTTAAAGAATTGCAATGAATTATTTACCTAATTTGTATCGTGGTCCTCTATAAAACTAATTAGCCATTCTTCGTCGGTTTCTGCTTAAATCAAAATCTCAGCATCATTATAATCCTTGGCTAGCTCAATTGGGTTTTCCACAACTTCAACCAATTTGGTTTCATTCTCAATCCTTATTTTTTTCAACAACCTCGTCATCGGAATCATCTCCTAGAAAGTCTAGTTCATTGGTGCAAATCCTAAAATCATTGTTTGAGTACGTTACACCATTTATAACAACGGTTATGTCACACTCATTCTCCTCCTTTTGAATATGCGAGTGATCGTTATATTGATCCGGAGTTGAAATAACATTACCATTATTGCAAGGATTTTCCAAAGGTTGCTCATCTTCATCAGAGTCTTCGTCAATCTCATAATCTTAAATATCCCAACGACGTTGATGTTCCGCTCGTATTACCTTGTTAATTTCTTCAAGAGTCTTTTCTGATGCTCCAGCTTCTTCTAACTGATCATATTGCTTAGAAAGTTTTCTGATATTAATACATTTTTCGCCATTATTCACGATAGAATATTCAGACCGTATCTCTTCTTTTGACATAAATGAAGAAAGAACATGACAAAGAGGAGTAGGTCTTTCCAAACTCTTTGTTATTTGAACATTACTAGAAAACAACTGATCAGAAGCATAACTATCCTCCCATACCTATGATTGCTCACTTACATACGCGTCATAAGGTTGTTGATATGTATGAGAGTATCCATAAGGCTCTATAGGGTATAGTTGATAGTTTTTATATGAATGAGATTGAAATCCAAATTGATTACTACTATAATATGATGATTGGTCTTGTGCTCCGTACATGCTATGTCCCTAAGGAAACATGACGACTCACAAGAACAAAATAACAAATCTAAAAACAAAAAAAAGCTAAACAAATAACAGATCAATTAACAACCGCTTCCCGACAGCGGCGCCAAAATTTTATGTGTGTCGTAACCGCAATAAATCAATCAAGATATTTCCCACTAATTAACTGGTAATATAGCGGTAGTAAGGATCACTTCCACAGAGAGCTGTGTAATTGATAGGTTATTTAGTTCAGCAAAATAAGATAAAAGACAAAGGGGGACTGAATTAAAGTAAAATAAAAAGAATACCAAATAAAAGAAATAGATGATTAAGGATAACAAATAAATAAAGAGATGATTAAGGAATCCTTCACCGTTACCAAGCGATAACTGGATTAGTATACTTATCTATCTTCGTTAAAACCATTCATCACCAAACGTAGAACAACAGCTAGCTCAGTGCTATCCCCAAAACTCCTTTTACCACGGATACGCAAGCTCTACATTATCAGATTCTATCCAACCGAACCACCAAGTAGTAGCTCACTCAAGGTGTAATCCAATCGAACGCTTCAGGCTTTATGAATTAGGTTGATCCCAGTAGTTAAACTCTTAGCTCAAGGTTCACTTTCTAGTGTTATCTTTACTCGCAATTGCTCCACAGAATCCTCTTGCAAGGTCTCGCGATTTCTACTTGTGTATGAATTATTCGACGATTAATTATCTCCTAACTCAATACTAGCAATAGAACAATCAATAGACTAATCTAGTATGCATCCCAAATCAATCTAAGAATCACCATAAACATTAGATGTAGTGAAAACAAACGATAAGATGATTAAAACTCATAACAACTTGTATAATAATAAAGCTTCACGCTAGAACATTGAATTCATCCTTAATCAATAAAGTTTAGCCTCTCATATTTACACCGTTTCCCGGTTTCCCCCTAAATGGGTAAACCCTAAAATATTAATGAAGAACAAAGAATAATATGAGATGTAGAGATATGATATATATTTTTTTAGGTTAAGAAGTCTTTCTTATATAGGTATCGAAGTGTAGAAGTGTCCGTGTCGAATCCCGGTTGAATTAGGCTGCAAAGAGACTTGCCAAAAACACACCAAAAAGACAAACCCAAATCTGGCCGTGTGTGATCTTCAGCCAATAGGCCGTGCATATGGACAAAAGCCCAGTCCATTTCCTTATCATTATCAGTCTTTGGCCTGTCAGTTACAGGAGACTGACAATAGAGTCCTATTATATTTCCACGGAAAAACTTCTTCTCTTGTCCCTGAGTTTGCTTACGGTGATAAAACCTTACCCTAGCTTCGCCTGAGATTATCCACGGATGGGAATACCAAACCATAAGTTCAACTGTATCTTTTTACGGTGAAATACTCCACCAGTAACCTTCCATGATCTTTTTAAACTCGGACTATCCTTTTCTAACAACAAAACCATCTTCTGCCATTCCATTTTCGTCTCATTAACTGAAACCATTCCATTATCTCCTTGTTCTATGTTTTCTTGATTGAATTACTACAGCTCCACTCCATCTCGTCCCTGTCAGCATCAATACACTTCTTTTTCCTCTTCCATTATCACTTGATCTCGACATTAATGTCCTCAGCTCCGACTATCTATCTTATATCATGTATCCATCACCATTACCACCATTAAAAATCCTGCCATACTGTCGAGCTCTCTCCTTCTACACCCAGTCTTCATCGATCACCAACTGCCATGCAAACAAATCCTCTCCATCACCAGCCAACAGTCTCGCTGCAAAACCCTAACTCCATTAATCGTTGTCACTGCCATCATCGTTTCATCAATGGTTACATACATCACCACTGCCAAACTCATTCTTTCTTTGTTTTACAAACCCAACTCAACCACTCCTGTCCATCTTTACATCCAAGTTCAATTCAAGATGCACATTCCTTCAAGTATCTATAGCAACTGCCTTCCCGATTCTGTTTACTCCTCTGCCAGTGAAGCCCTCTTCTCGCCACCACGTATTCAACTACAGTCATACGCTGCTCCTTCTTTCTCTGCGGAACTTCATCTATCAGTTCCAATACCTCTTGGCTAATATTCTGCTCTTCTTCATCAACTCCATTGAACAACAACAGTAGTGGAAACAACTCACTCTTCTCTGTTCCGCAGACAACTCCATATGAAACAGTTTTCACAGCTCTAACTATCTATCTGAACTGTCATTAATGGCAACAACACATCCTAGCTCGTCATCTTTACTCTTCATTGCCATTAAAAATCAAAACCAATCTGTCTTCTTTTGATCTCAACTGCTAAGCAACAACAACAGAGCTCGGGATCCATTTTCCATCAGCATGCACCCATTCTCGTCTTTCATGTCTCTTTCTAGAGCTCTTCAACAAGAATACCTCCAACTCCATATCTGCTAACACTCCGTCAACAACACCTCGACTCCATTATAAGCCATCAATATTGGAAGCACCACCTTCATTCTCAGCATAGTCACGACATCAACTCCATTGTCATTGACACTAGCTGCTAATTGGGACAAACAACACACTTCTCTATTCTTCTCGAGTTCAATGGAATAGTCGACTCCCAACATCTCCCGAGTCCATGCTCGAGTTCTTCTCTCTGTAATGGCAGCGATGCACCATTTTCTCCATCGCCGCCAACCATATACCTCGCAAGTTGAACATCCCACAACTCAGCGGAGAAATCGGTCGTGAACCGGTGAGAATAGGAAGATGACTATGTTGGAAGAAAGTGGCAGCCCCTTAACGAATTCCCTGGTTCCTTTAGTAATTGCTTTAACTGTCAGTCTTAAAAGATTGACAGTGTAATTTTTCTGCATCATTCTTGTTTCACGCATAACTTCTTCTATGATATCGGATTGGCCCCATTCTTTCTCCATTGGCTTTGTATTTTTGTCTTCTTCAATATGATAGAAATAACTCCTAGGTTCGAATGAGTTCCATTTGGTCTTTGGCCCTTCTTCACTTGTAGATAACTTCTTTTATTGCAAAATTACGTGCAAATTCACTTCTTTTGGACGATTCACCTAGCAAAACATAAATAAGAGTAAACAAGAGTAATATACAATAATTCGCAAGAATATATAGCAATTACTAGCATGGATTCGACACTAAATATATGCAAGATATGCACTTAATAGCGATTCTTCACTACTTGGTTCTCTATCCAAGATCTCTAACCTCACATGCAAAATAAAATCGTAGTATCTCAAATAGCTTCAAAAGTCGGAATGGTCCTTTGCAAATGACCTTTGAATTGTATTCCTCTAGAAGATGGTACAATTACAATCAAAGTTATTATCTACGTAGAAAGACCCTTAGTGAAACAAGTAATTGTGTCAGTTGGCGGTTCTTCTAGAACTGCGATCAACTTTGGATTCTACAAGCTCCCATATAACTTATGTATCTATTGCTTTCGGTTGGCTCATCGCAGCGAGCATTGTCCAATACTCCATAATGGAATTCTTGATCCTATGTATGTCTCTCAAACTGTCTCTCCCCTCTCTGAGATGAGTTTTGATAGATGGAGTATAGGCCACACGATCCCAGCACACATAGTAGAGTTTTTCGATGAGTTTACCTAACCATGACTTAGTTATGCCTTTTAACGCCGAGGTTGAGCCAAATTTAGTGCTGAATGGAGAGTTATTCCTTTCATGTTCTAGTGCATCTTCCTTCCATGATGCTGAAGCATCTCCTTCGATTTTGGGCAAACGATCCTTCCCTAGCATCCTCAATAACGCTTCTTTTTCTCCAATCAAAAAGCCATGCTATGAGCTTGGAGATAGTTCTACTTCTAAAATTCCTGAGAGTGGTCCGGCACTACGAAAGGGCCCATTTCCCCTTCTTGAATTAACCCGCGACCCGAGTCCATCATCTAAGCCAAAACCTTTTTTTTCATATTCTAGAAGACTTAGACTCTAGGAAAATCAAGTAATGATTCCAACTCTCCTCTTCCTTCTCCTCTAGCTATTGATCAGTATGGGTCCAATTATAAAGGTGATGAAGAGCAATCTTTGGATAATTGGCAGCCGGAATCATCTTATGCAATAGCAAAGACCCAATCAACTAAGAAGCAGGTGAAGGACTCCATGGTAAACCAATGCCAATTCAATTCCCCTTTAAATTCACAGTCTTTGCTTAAGTTTTTATTTTTCTTCTATTCTTAAATTTTCAAATCTTTGTATCAATTGTCATCTACCTATTTAGATAATAAAAATCTTTTAATTTTAAAATTCTAGAAATTTCCTAAGCAATCCTGCATAATAGATAAGTAGGGTAGCAACTGTGCAATCTACAACTATTCTTCTCATACTTTAGAAAATTGAGATTAGACCACTAAGTTAATTCTGAATTCTAGAAATTTGGGTTAAATTGGGGAACCCTAAAGCCACTTAGCTAAAATTTTCAATTATTGTAGTCTAGATAATCATTGTAGACCTTTTTACTCTAGCATATATTTCTTGACTTTAACTTAGACCGATTACCAACAAGCTTTGCACTTCCATTTAATCGTACTCCTTTTGGTGATTACTGCTTGATTTGCTTCCTTTTTTTGGTGATTGTTGTACCCTTGTTATTTGTTGTATCTTCTGAAGTTATGTTTATATTATCTTGCTGTATAACCTTAAACTGCTCTCTCTTCTGATTGATTAGACTATAATTCTAGTTCTCTCTAGGTAACATTAACTGTGTACCATTTATTGGTAATACTGAGTAGGTAAAACAGACTGTGTATCTTTACTTGCTCTCAATAGGTAATACTAAATAGCATTGTCTTATCCAACTAGAGTACAATCATTCAAATCTTTCTAACCCCTATCGGCTCTATATTCTGTCTGACCATTCCATTTATAACCTCTACTAGTTCCTCTCTGTACTTTCCTTCCTCCTGTGTTTCTTTCATTCTGTGCTATCCTTTAGCTTAATTATTTTTTTTTTCTAATTTCTAAGTTCTCCTTTAGTTGTGCTCTCATTATCCCCTCTTATGCTACCTTTAGCTAGGCCTCTATCCTTATTGTTCTCATATGATTGATCATGTCTACCTCTGGACTGTGTATCCAAGCTCTCTACTCTTCTCATGAATATTCTCTCTTGGAATTTCCAAGGAATTGGCAATCCCACTACCTCCTCTCACTTGAATAAACTCTGCAGTTCAGCCAAACCAGACTTTCTATTTCTTTCAGAAATCCGCTGTAAAGATGATAGAGTCTCCAAAACTTTGGAAGCCTGTGGCTTCAACAAATTTACCTTAGTCTATCCAATCGGGCTTGCGGGAGGATTAGGCTTAGCTTGGAATGAGAACTTTATTGTTGAGATTCTTCCCAAAACTCCTAGAATGATTCATATCTCTGTTGAATCTATTGACTCTACTCATAGCAAGACTTTAATCACTTTCTTATATGGAAATCCCAAAAACCTGAAAGGATAAAGTACTGACTCAACATAGAAGCATTAGCTGACCAAATTGATGATCCTTGGATCATTATAGAAGACCTTAATGTCACTCTTTTAGCTTTGGAAAAATCAGGGGAAAATCCTTTCCATCGGGACTCTATCCGCAACATATTAGATATCATAGAAAAATGTGGCCTAGTGGATTTAGGCTTCATTGGACCCATTTTCAACTAGTCTAATAAAAAAAACTCCTCTTCAAGATAGATCTCTCGCCAACTCGGATTGCACAGTGAAAACCACGAGCGCCACCCCGACCCATCTCCCCCATAGGTTCAGACCATTCTTCGATCTATCTCAACTGCAAACACAATGTGGTTTCAAATTCTATCCCCTACAAATTTTTTAGTCTTTGGTTGGATATCCCTGAAGCTCTAGAAATTATCCAGAAGTGTTGGAACCAACCCATAGCAGGATCACAACTTTTAGAATTGTAGCACCCCCTAAGCTAGCAGCTGACTAATCCAAGAGATTAACAAGAAAATGATGCACTAACGATCTAAACATTTTATTCAAACACTAAGAAAGAAGTTCTAAACAAAGATTAACCCGAATCTAAACCCTCTCTGAAATAAATACAAGAACTCCTCTCAAATGATACATATTTAATAATGAGTTGGTTTACAAATAGAATATAAACACAAAATAAACATATGCGGAAGCTAACCAACTCCTCGAAGCCTTCGACGCCACGTGCACATCTTGATCTGTCTCTGAAAACTGAAAGTGGGAATGGGTGAGCACATCATCCCTAAAAGGGGTGCTCAGTAGAAATAATAACTAACCTTCAAGTAATTACTAGAATGATTTAAAGACAATGCAGGTTTTACTGAAAACCGATAAAACACGGAAAAACCGATAAAGCATACTAAAATAATAAGTTGTACCGAAATATAAAGTTCTACCAACCAATCTTGCGGCACAGATTCACAACAAAAATAATAGTTAATCGACGCAGTCCTTTGGAGTAGTAAGGCGTGACTCTTGCGGATTCTTCAATGATCATTAAAGCGCCCTGAGGTTTTACGACCCCGTAGTCATATAATATTTGTACCTTACCGGTACCTTATTATATGCGCACTCTACATAGCAAGTATCTCAAGAGATCTAATGGTGTTAACGTTATAGCCGACGGAAGAACTTTAACATGAAGAACCCTATACCTCTCGCATGTCAAATCCAACAATCAGACATAAGATTCTCAACATCATTCTCTCTAAACACCAAAACATAATATAATAGCTTTTTAAAGTAATTTAAAAGAATAATAAACATCCATGTATGAGACATGCGTTGCCCGTACAGAAATAGGGAAAGTAATATTCGGTGACACGAGTACACACCTAGATAGCTTATTAGTTGGCAGCAATTTTCACTCCTTTAGCGCATAAATATAGATATAACTTTTGGGCAACCACATTACACACCAATCAAAAGGAACCTTCTCCTTTTCATGATAACAATAAGTAAAGAATGTAACCACTTTCCAGTCAATGGAAAGAATCACTTTTTGAAGATAAGTAAATACTCCCAAAACACAAATATTAGTTGTTTCAGAAGATCCAACCCCATCCCAAAATGTAAAAGAAAACTAGTTTGTAATACACACAAATAATACATCCATACACTATCATATAGTAGCAGAGATATGCATGGATTTCACAAAAGATAGATTTGTAAAACAATAATGAATACAAGAGAGTTCGTTATCGATTCCCACCTCTTTTGATGACAAGCCTCGCATACCTTGAGATCTATAATCCACCGGTTCATCCTTTAGATCGTTCGTTGTTAATAAAAATTAACTTTCTCTCGAATCTTCACCGGAACAACTTCAAATCTTCAATTACACATCCACCCGTGATTCTTCATCTAACATTAATAACTCCATAGTTCATCTTCTGAAACTCCAGAACATCAAACCACTCTATAAACCCTAATTTTGATTAAAACAGCATCATCTCCCTCTTTTCCCGAACTCAATAGACATCAACGACACCGCCTACTCCTTTGATTCAACAACTACAAGTAATCTATGACTATCTATACAAATTTTAAGTTCAAATCCTCAGAATTGAGGTCGACAGAGAAGAAAGAAGAAAGATAGAGGAGAATAAGAAATAGTAAATGAATAAGAATGAGCTGGGATCGAGTTTATCTGAATGGATTTTGATGATAAGACCAAGGATATATTACTAAAAGCACCCACCCAAATGATATGGGCAGCCAAGACGGTTTAAAGCAAAATAATATCACACTAATCTGATGGTATCTTCTGCGTCCGGTCTCCGAATGACACGTTCGAGTAGTCTATTCCGCATAACTTTTCGAGATCTATCTAGTGGTACTATTTTTGTATCTAAATTGTTGTTAGATTAATTTCTAATAATTAACGTCCATCTCTAATTAATCGAGTCAATAACGGTTAATTTGTCTCTTGACTGGTCTAATAGCGTGACGAGCTTGAGGCTCGTTACATTCTCCACGCCTTATATCATTTTAGTCCTCGAAAATCGATCCATCCTTCTAGTCTTCAAAACTCTCCACCTTATAGAGAATAACTACCTCTCAACTAAATGCAAGTACTACTCATACTTACAAACGTGCGAAAAGAAAAACAACTCATTTTAAATGAGTTCAAAGTAACAAGAATTGAAATACAAGCCTATGTGGTTTTCTACAACTAGAACCTATAATTTGTAGCTCTAAGCACAAAAGACTAATCTCTATTTCATAATATAATTGTCTCTAAGCTCACTATGGTTAATTTGATTCTAACAGACAAGTATGTCTAAGTTCTCCATGCTAAATTGTATAGTCTAATACTTAATAATTTACTAATTTGATATAGTTTATCCATATAATTAAACTTGCATTTTTAATTAATTTTAAATCTTACATTTTTATTATTTAAAATTTAAATTAATTTTAAATCACCATTTTATTAAAACTAAATCATTTCAAGTCATACAAATTTACCTATTTATTTAATCATTTTATATTAATATATACTAATACTTTTCATCAAACACATTATCTCACTTTATTTTACTTACTCAAATATATATGTTTCTGCTTTCACATGTCCAATTTAATTTTATCAATTCCTTTATTAAAATATCAATATCATATTTCATATTAAAAATAAATTCATTTTAATCGTGTAATTATACAAATTTGATTTCACTTCAATTTATAATATCTAACATGTTAACTTTATTGTTATACAATATATAAATTCCCATTTACCATCTACTTTAGAATTTGCTAGTAATAAAATTTATGAAATATTATTATCAGCAGTGCTACCATTTTACATATCTTTATTAGGATCGTCATTGGTTTGCGGATAGTCCAGTTGGTACTCTAGATATTAATTTTCTAAATATAAATCTACATTCACGTAAGGATTGATATACTTAATTTTATTTATTCTTATTGGATCCGTATACTAAATCTTGTAAAATATTGGCGTTGGTAATTTACTATTATCTCAATTTGAGTCTGCATAATTTTTTTTTTAGGCGTATCATAAAAGTCTTTAGATTTTTCTATCAATATAAAGTATCTTATTAATATATAAAAATTTATTTTCTTTCAAGTCTATTATTGTGCTAGGCATCCAAGTACTACAATTATTTCTTCATGTGTATATTATTTTAATAATTAACCATTACTAATTTATTTCAATAAAATTTAGTTATTGTCAAATGAATCTATGTTCCTGTAAATTATTCATTCCCTATAAATATTTAGTCAGTTATTAGTTCCCAAAAGTATGATTCTTTAAATCAGTTATTAGACTAAATATAATTTGGGTATAAGATTACTAAGAAATTTCGTCATTTTATTTTATGCAAAATATCTGCATGTTCTTAAGTCTAAATTAATAAGTCTTATATTATCTATCTGGTTTATTTCAAAAGCAAAAAAGAATATATTTCTAACTTTAGTTAATTTACAAAATCTGACCGTAGACAATTATTAATAATTTCGCGTAACTACTTAAATCTAATTATTATTTTAATCATTATATATTTACTAATAAGATTTTAATTAGATAAAGTTCACTACAATACTATTTGGTAAGTGTTAATATTATTTTCGTTATGATTATTAGTGATCCTATTATCATTTATTATTATCAACACTAGTGGTCGAACTATTATCTTAATTACTTTTACAAATTAACTTAATTTCTACTTAATAGATTAATAGTTCTAATTGGGAGAAAAGGTACTCTATTAGTTTCTAAATAAAATTTGGAATCTATCAGTCTACTAATAGAGGCAAGTCTTCCTAATATGAATGGTAATCCAAGCTTGTAGTTGGCTTTGTCACTGTTAGCAAGACCTTGACGATGGTTTCCTACGAACAAAGAGAACACAAACACACCAGAATTTCAAACCTCACTATTCTCCAGTGCTAGATTATTTTAGTATCATTCAAGTGAGACTAACTAATTTCCAGTTATTTATAAAAATTTCTAACTTGTACCACAATTGGCTTCAGCCTACAAGATTTACTTCATAGATATATACACGCAAAACAAGAAGCAAACAATCAACATATTGAACAAATTAATCAATCAATTCAAAAATTATTTTAGTTCTTGATTGCTTTTAGTGATTAAGATTTATCTCACAAACCCAACCAGTTCTAAACTAATCTAGTTCACTATCATCCTTTGTCTAATCTTATTGTCTCCCATGTAAGATCTAATAGTGAGCTCTGATACCAAGTCTGTAGCACCCCCTAAGCTAGCAGCTGACTAATCCAAGAGATTAACAAGAAAATGAGGCACTAACGATCTAAACATTTTATTCAAACAAAGAAAGAAGTTCTAAACAAAGATTAACCCGAATCTAAACCCTCTCTGAAATAAATATAAGAACTCCTCTCAAATGATACATATTTAATAATGAGTTGGTTTACAAATAGAATATAAACACAAAATAAACATATGCGGAAGCTAACCAACTAACGAAACCAACTCCTCGAAGCCTTCGACGCCACGTGCACATCTTGATCTGTCTCTGAAAACTGAAAGTGGAAATGGGTGAGCACATCATCCCTAAAAGGGGTGCTCAGGATAAATAATAACTAACCTTCAAGTAATTACTAGAATGATTTAAAGACAATGCAGGTTTTACTGAAAACCAATAAAACACATAAAAACAGATAAAGCATATTAAAATAATAAGTTGTACCGAAATATAAAGTTCTACCAACCAATCTTGCGGCACAGATTCACAACAAAAATAATAGTTAAGCGACACAGCCCTTCGGAGTAGTAAGGCGTGACTCTTGCGGATTCTTCAATGATCATTAAAGCGCCATGAGGTTTGACGACCCCGTAGTCATATAAGATTTGTACCTTACCCGGTACCTTATTATACGCGCACTCTACATAGCAAGTATCTCAAGAGATCTAATGGTGTTAACGTTATAGGTGTGGAAGAACTTTAACATGAAGAACCTTATACCTCTCGCATGTCAAATCCAACAATCAGACATAAGATTCTCAACATCATTCTCTCTAAACACCAAACCATAATATAATAACTTTTTAAAGTAATTTAAAAGAATAATAAACATCCATGTATGAGACATGTATTGCCCGTACAGAAATAGGGAAAGTAATATTCGGTTACACGAGTACACACCTAGATAGCTTATTAGTTGCAACAATTTTCACTCCTTTAGCGCATAAATATAGATATAACTTTTGGGCAACCACATCACACACCAATCAAAAGGAACCTTCTCCTTTTCATGCTAACAATAAGTAAAGAATGTAACCACTTTCCAGTCAATGGAAAGAATCACTTTTGAAGATAAGTAAATACTCCCAAAACACAAATATTAGTTGTTTCAGAAGATCCAACCCCATCCCAAAATGTAAAAGAAAACTAGTTTGTAATACACACAAATAATACATGCATACACTATCATATAGTAGCATAGATATGCATGGATTTCACAAAAGATAGATTTGTAAAACAATAATGAATACAAGAGAGTTCGTTATCGATTCCCACCTCTTTTGATGACAAGCCTCGCATACCTTGAGACCTATAATCCACTGGTTCATCCTTTAGATCGTTCGTTGTTAATAAAGATTAACTTTCTCTCGAATCTTCACCGGAAAAACTTCAAATCTTCAATTACACATCCACCCATGATTCTTCATCTAACAATAACTCCATAGTTCATCTTCCGAAACTCCAGAACATCAAACTACTATATAAACCCTAATTTTTATTAAAACAACATCATCTCCCTCTTTTCCCGAACTCAATAGACATCAATGACACCTCCAACTCCTTTGATTCAACAACTACAAGTTATCTATGAGTATCTATACAAATTTTAAGTTCAAATCCTCAGAATTGAGGTCGACAGAGAAGAAAGAAGAAAGATAGAAGAGAAGAAGAAAGAGTAAATGAATAAGAATGAGCTGGGATCGAGTTTATCGATGGATTTTGATGATAAGACTAAGGAAATATTACTAAAAGCACCCACCCAAATGATATGGGTAGCCAAGATGGTTTAAAGCAAAATAGTATCACACTAATCTGATGGTATCTTCTGCGTCCGGTCTCCGAATGACACGTTCGAGTAGTCTATTCCGCATAACTTTTCGAGATTTATCTAGTGGTACTAGTTTCGTATCTAAATCGTTGTTAGATTAATTTCTAATAATTAACGTCCGTCTCTAATTAATCGAGTCAATAGCGGTTAATTTGTCTCTTGACTGGTCTAATAGCGTTGACGAGCTTGAGGCTCGTTACAAGAATCTCTCCAAGTGGAATAAGAAAGTTTTTGGTAAAATTCAAACAAACATAAGAATCAATCTAGAAAAAATAAACTCGATCCACATCTCCAACCTTGATGGAACCAAACATGATCTCCTCCAAAGAAAAATCAAAGACTTAGAAACTCTCTATCACCAAGAGGAACAACTTTGGAAATAAAAGTGCAAGGAAAACAATCTCAAGTTTGGAGATAGGAATTCAAATTTTTTCACTCATGCACCGTCAATTGACAAAGAAAGAATAGAATATCAACTCTTACTGACTTGGATGGTAACATTCACAACATCCATAAGGAGATGTCTGAAATCCTAACCCAACACTTCAAAAACATCTCCACATAACATCCTAACCTGAATTCCCAACCTATCACAAGCCTCTTTGAAACTGAAGTCTCAGATACTAAGAACCAATCCTTAATAGCTTCTCCATGCTACTCTGAAATATCTGGAGTAGTTAAAGTCTCAACAACTGAGAAATCCCGAGACACCGGATGGCTTGAATGAAAGATTCTTTATGCACCAATGGGAAAGCTGTTGAAAAGACGGGTACCTAAATATACCTCAATCTAAAAAATTCCACCTATAAGTCCTTTCCCAGAAAGTGATTGTCTATGGGCCAGTCGAGACAATACAACTAATCGGTTCACACTTCGTGTCATCGTCTATGGATACGATATCGAGACAATACAACAACGAAGTACGTTTACTTGATAAAAGGTTTGGACTTAACCAAACACAATAGGATTTCTATAAAGTAAATAGGAATTAACGTTTGTGTATTTTACTTCTAATTATAATAAAACAATTATAATTACAGAAATATAAAAGTAAAAGACATAGCAAGATTTTGTTAGCGAGGAAACCGCAAATGTAGAAAAGTCCCGGGACCTTGTCCAGAATTGAATACTCTCAGGATTAAGCCGTTATACAAAATCTAAACCAACTTCATATAATTGAGACCAAGCAACTAAAACTATATTTCACCTAGTTCCGTCTGTATCCCTGCGCCTCCAACTTGTAAATAAGTCACGCACTTGGAACAATTCCTTTGGTTCGTATTTCAAACAGTAACGGAACAACAAATTTGTTGTAAAAACTCTTTTCAATCAAGTGATATGAGTTCGACAAAAGGCTCTTCCGTTTATCCCAATAATCTCCTTTGTCAGGTCCTTAGATCTATCTTATCAACAACTACCAAAGTAATTGTTTTAATATTTTGCAATCAATACTTCGAATCACAAAGAAACGTATTGATGTCGATCTACTCAACTAATAAATCAAATCTATCACATGGATAAACCGATTATAGTTGGATCCTCCAGCCGAAACAAGTTTTGTGTACACCAAAGATTATGAACCCAAATCAGAAATCTTCTTCGTCTTCAAATCTTCTTAGATCTTCAATAAACACCTGCACACAATCAACTTGAATCTCTTGGGATCAATCACACACAGAACGGAGTCTGTTAACAATGGATTATCACAAGACGTCTTTATATCTAGAAACAGTCTAAAGATCCCCGTCGAAACTTTGATCTAGCTTGAGTGAATCTTATATCAGAATAGAAGATTCTCAAGCATAAACAAACTAGGTGCAATCAAAGTTCAACAAAGTTAGTCAATCAAATCAATTGAAAACTAATAATAAGCGCAATTATCTAGTTTCCCACCAACGGTACTAATAGAGCTTCTCAATCCCAAAGAAGTCTTTAAACCGAGCGGTCGTAAGAGATTTCGCTTTAATTAGGTTACTTTCCTCTCGGAATAGGCGGCTCTACCGGTAACAACACAACTAGGTAGTTTTAAGCTCACGAGGATTAGTTTGCTTGAAATGCAAACTTTAATATTTATAGACCAAGGAAGTTTGTACACCAAGGAATTTCCAAAACCGAAAATATTCTCAAGATATGCAATATATTCCAAATTCGGTTTCCATAATTCCTAAATGCTTTGTCCAAATGTTGACCGAAATCTCGATGAAAATATCCAATTAGTAAATGTACATTACCAATTTTTATTTTCTAAAGATATGCATTTAATTCTTTGGAAATCAAAAGCATATAAAACTAAAAACCTTAATTAAAAGATTCTCAATTTATTTCGATCTTGGATTCTCCTTTAGTTATTAAGGAATATCTTTGAACAATAAAAAATAAGGATTCTTGCACATGTTCAAAGTATGTCGACATCTTTACTTAGTAAATCATCTTTCATATTTACTATCTTGGAACCGATTTGCCACACTTCCAAAACGAGTTTAGAATTGGTTCATCTGACTTCAAAGAATTATGTGATTGATTATCCTATCAAATCACCAAACATGGGTTTCACGGTTCTACCAAAACAAGTTTCGGTTCTACCTCCATGTGGGAACTAGAATTAGTCACGCTAGTTACCAAAACTTGGTTGACTAGGTACTAGGATCGGTTCCCACATATATATAGTATCTAACTTGTATTTGGTGCACATGTCCATAGGATCGGTTCCCAATAACTAAAAACGTGTTGCACATGTTCATAGGATCGGTTCCCAATAACTAGAAACTTGTTGCACCTCTTACAAGGATCGATTCCCCTTTTGTGATCGGTTGCACCTCTTACTAGGATCGGTTTCCCAATGACTAGAGTTGGTCATACCAATTACAGTAAATCGATCATACCATCTCGGGTGATTACTTAAGATCGGTTTCACTAATAAAAGTCATACCAATATAAAAGTCAGGCCTTGTGAATAGTTTTACCATGAACATAAGCAAGTCATGAGCGGTTATACTAAACACACATATTGGTAGTTCAAAAGATATGCAATGAATAACAATACCAATAAGCCTAGCAATTTCCCTTTCGATTCACAAAACAAGTTTATGAATATACTTCCTTTAAACGAATGTTAAACATTGTTTCCTAGAATGAAATCTTCACCTCATACCCATACATAATCACAATAGCATTCAAACGATTATGTCGATGTCTTATATACGAAGTTCAAAAGATAAGTGTTATACTTAGTATTGTATTCCTTAATACTATGTCTAACTAGAGTATAATCATTCATAGCTTCGCAGTTATGTTTTCAATATGCACGACTTGAAAGATGCGTTAGGGAATGAAACAGTTCAAGTCAAATATTACTAACCTCAAGTGGAAGGATGATGTCGTCATTGTAGCTCCTTACTTTTTCACATTCTTTAAGTCTTCACGTAATACTTGTAATGTCTCATATCCTAATACTTTCAAGCTAACCTATACGAAGTTGACTCTAGTAAATAATCAAGAGACTCTTTAAATGAGATTTGGTTCACTAAAATATGACAACCAAACTTGACATACCAATGCTTGGTGGGTTCAAGCCGAGCTATGCTCTAACAATGTTGTGAAAGATGATGTTGTTCTGTAGTTTAACACTTCTTTATACTTGGTCATATTCTTAAGGAAATAAATTCAAATTTCCTAAAGACTCATTCCTAAGATTTCCAACCCCATATCCCAGTGACTTTCGTTCAATTGAGTCTCATGTGTAACACAACATAATATCATAAATTCTAGCTAATAGACTCAAACCAATTCTAACTAGAATAATTTCTCCTTTCCAATTCGCATTTATGCGAGATATGGAAAATCACGACGACATAGTCCTGGCCCTAGAAGTGGCCTATAAAATGAAAAAAATACAAAGGTAAAAGCGGGATTATTGGAATAAAGCTTGATATGAGCAAAGCCTTTGATAGGGTCAGCTGGGAGTACCTGATGGAACTGATGCAAAAACTTGGCCTTTAGTGAGTTTTGGTGCTTGCTGATCCACCAATGCATCAAACTCCATCCATCGTTGTTACATGTAACGGCTTGCTCGGAAATTCTTTAAACCCACGAGGGGAATTAGACAAGGAGACCCATTATCTCCTTACCTCTTTCTCCTATGTATGGAAGGCCTAACAAGGCTAATGAGGCATAAAGAATCAGAGGGACAAATCCAAGGAATCAAAGTAGCCTAAAACAATATCCCCATCACCTATCTACTCTTTGCTTCAAACGAATGCATCATTTTCTCTAAAGCTTCTCTCGACACTCAAAAATGTTCTTAGCATTATCAACACCTTTAGCTTAGCAACCGGTCAAATGATAAACTTCCAAAATTCTGGAATTTTCTTTAGCAATAAATTCCCTAATAAATTTGGTAAAATGATAATGAAAATTCTTAAAGTCTAAAAAATCAACATTAATGATAGCTACACTTTTGATTCAATGATAGATCGGTTTAGAAGTAGATTACATAATTGGAGAGGGAGATACCTTAGCCAAGCTGCTAGAACTGCCATAGTTAAAACTATCCTTGAATCTTTGCCCATTTACCAAATGGGCTGCTATAAGATTCCGAAAAACATTACCAACCAAGTCGTTTCCCTACAAAGAAATTTCTGCTGGGGAAGAAGGATGGTAAAAGAGGCTGCTTTTTAAAAGCTTGGCCTGACCTTAGTATTCCAATACCTCTAGGAGGTTTAGGTTTTAGGGACTTATAAGCAAAAAACCTAGCACAACTAGGAAGACTTGCATGGAATCTGCTAAACCCTAAAATCGAGTCACTGTAGCAGTTGTCGACATCCTCTAGACCCAAAAGTCATTACCACAAGTCCGTGTATTTGGACTTGTATACTTCATGGGATTGAGGTTATTAAACCTCAATGTATATGGGAAATTGGCAATGGAAAATCTCTCCATATAAAGGAGGGTCAGTGGTTCCCTGGGTCCTTAGAGTTTAGGAATACTCATTTACTAAACAAAATCTACCTGGTAAGTCACATGATAGATGTAGAAAACCAAACTTGGAATCTAGAAACTCTCAATGCTTTGTTTGAACCCAACACTGTCCAAACCATCAGTCGCATCCATTTTTGCCTCAATAAAACTGATACCATTAAATGGAAGTTGAAGCCAAATGGAAAGTTCACAACAAACTCTCTCCATCATAGCATTAAAAACTTTGATAGTATTACCAACTCTCCTTGGGAGAAAATATGGAGCATGGAAACAGCTCCAAAAGTAGCTTTATTCAAATGTATGCATAACATGGTCCCTGTAGATGAAAAACTCAACAAGTACACTGATATGCCAAACATATGCCCTTTTTGTACTCAACCCAATGAAACTCTAAAGCATATTCTTATGGAGTTCCCCTTTGCTAGAAGTGTCGGGTTTGCCTCTTCTGCAAACCCTTTTGCGTTTGGTATTCCTAACTTGTGCTTGCAGCAATGGATCACTAGTTGGAGCTCGGAACCGGTTGGCTGGGATAGTGACTTGGGGCCATGGAATGCGTTTTGTGCGGCAGTGGTTTGGAATATTTGGTTATCTAGATGTGATAAAGTCTTTAGAGGCCTTAGCCCAAATCCTAAACACACTTTTGATAGAGCAAAACAGTTCTGGTTGGAGAATGTGGAAGCTCTGCGAAGCATAAGACATCATCCACAAGTGCCTACATCAACAACAACTTAAACTACCAACTGGTTGTGCCCAGAGTCTGGATCTACAAAAATAAACTTGGCCACTATTTGGAACAGCTCAACTAACGTTAATGATAACATCCATGATACTAAGGAATTCTTTGGGTTATTGCAGGGAGGTGCGAACCATGGAAATCAAGACGCTGAATAAGGATGTTGGAGAGGTGTTAGCGGCAATTGAGGCGTGGAATACAACTTCAAGTACCCACTGTCAGCATTGAAGCTAACAACAACAACCTGATCAGACTCTTTCCAAACCTTCCAAGCAGCATGGATTGGCAAGCAACAACTATCTGGGAAAGCAGAACTTCTAGTTTTCTAAATGAACATCCCCTGTCACAAATTTTTATTTATGTTTCGGCTAGTAGAATAGCAAATCGGGTAGGAACTGCATTGGCTAAATCTACTGCTAATGCAACAACAACCCGTAACTATATGGATTATCCCTCCTCTTGTATTTTTCATGTTTTGGATCAGGATAGACGGGGCCTATACCCAAGTCTGTGAACCAGTTTGTTTTGACTTTTAAATTATTTTTCAACCTATCTTTTCAAAAAAAAAAAAAAAAAAAAAATCTAATAAACGGAGGATTTTGGTGCAACATCGGGCAAATCATTAGTTAGCAGCCTCCGGATAAACATGTACCACCATTTCTATCACAAAATTGGTCAAAAAGACCAAAAGCAAAAATTCACAGGTGAAATATATTTCTAGGTTTAGATCTTGTTTATATAGCCAAAAATCGAAATATCTTTGTTTAAATAACCAATTTGGTTATTTCACCCCGAATATTTTTTATGAATTAATTGGAGCAGACCAATATGTCCCTATCTTCTTCAAATGTTTACTGGGTTGGAGAAGAACAGAGTAATCTGCAAAAAAAAAACAGAGTACAACAAAAAAAAAAACAGAATTAATTGCTATGTTTTAAAGAAAAGCAGTATCGTAAAACGAGCAAAAACGTATGTAAAAATGAGCAAAAAAAAAAGAGTACGACAAAACGAGCAAAAAGCGAGGTATGTTACGTCATGAGTCGGAAAGCTGCGTTGCTCGACTTACTTGGTCCATTAAGTAATTTGCCTTGCAGTTCTAGACGTACACACAACAAACATCGGAACTCGTTACGGATCCTCTGTCAGAAATTTTCCAGCAAATGAGACTTATTCCTTTAGAAACATTTCACAAAAAAAAATATCCCTCTAGAAAACCTACAATGATGCTCAGGCATATAAGATCTTGAAATCTCACACTAGAAAACATACATGAGGGACTAGAACTGTCAGGCGGCCATTTCAGTGGCACAACTTCAAGAATTTCCTGTTTTTTTTCCAAAATCTGCTTGAGTAAGTATTTCAGCCATCTTCTTCCAATCCTGCTCAAGAATATGTCAATATAGCCATGAAATGGTGCATCCGTGAATATCGCCAGAAGCAAGAGCTTTAACATTCCCTTGCGCCACGAGCAACATTTCAAGTACCACATCCCACATGGTTAACTCTTTATCCTCCCCCACACACTGACTCTAACCCATGTCCCCTTCAGGGATGTATCCACCAACAGTACCATAACATTCATGCCCACTTACCATCATGGGTGCAACTGATACAGGTATCCAGGCTCCAGTTTCTTTGTAGAGAGGTGGTTCATAGCAAAAGTATCTACCTTTATTCTTAGGTTCAGAATCTGAGCTTATCTTTTTGCAATTATCTTTCTCAAGGTCTACATCTATGGCAACATCGTGGTTTACGGCTCATTCATTCTGGGGTATTCACGGATCATAATAGGTCTATAGTCTTCAGTGGATCATAAAACCAGTTTCATCCTAGTTTAAACATGGGCAACCAAATTCCACCAAACATAAAACTGGATGAAACCAGTTTCATCTGAGTTTAAAATTAGTGAAACTAAACTCAACCCGATCTAACACATAATGAAACTAGTTTCATCCTAGTTTAAATGGGCGAAACCAAATTCCACCAAACATAAAACTGGATGAAACCAGTTTCATCTGAGTTTAAAAATGAGTGAAACTAAACTCAACCCGATTTAACACACAATGAAACCAGTTTCATCCTATATTAGACATAGGTGAAGCTAAATTCAAGCCAACGTAACATTAGATGAAACTATTATCATCCTAGTTTAAACATGGGTGAAACCAAATTCAATCCACTGTTGAATTAGATGAAACTGTTTTCATCCTGGTTCAAACATGGATGAAAACAAAATTCTATTCAATCTAAGAAAGGATGAAATTGGTTTCCTCCTATTTTAAACTTGTACGGAAAAAAATTTCAATCTAACTCAATTTAAAACGGGATGAAACCAATTTCATCCTAGTGTAAATGTGGATGGAACCAAATTCAGTTTCATCCTAATCATTAGAATTAGGTACACCAACATATCACATATTGGTGTTTATTGGGTTTCATCCAATTTTATGAAAGTATGAAGGATGCAACTGGTTTCATCCTATACTAAATTGGGTCTATAGTCTTCACTGGATGAAAGTAGTTTCATCTGAGTTTAAACCTGCTGAAACTGCAGATTAAACCTGGATGAAACTAATTTCATCCTATTTTATATTAATATGTTTCACCAATAACGACTAAATACAACTTCACAGCATACACACCAATTTCACAACAAATTTCAGGTTTACTAAAACTTTGACCAGATTTAATAGAACTTAAATGTATGATTTCAGTTTCGTCCAATTTTAAATGGGTAATGTGCAAAATTGCCTTAAAATTAAGCATGTGAGAAGATTATGGTGAAATTAAGAAACTGATGAAACCAATTTCAAAATCATAAAAAAAAATCAAAGAAAACCTAAAATTAATAGATAGAAATGGTAATTACCCTGTTTGTGGTGATGATTAAGCGATTAATTGGATAGGGTTTTTGGTGGTGATGTTGATTCGTGAAGATGAAACTAACTAGGGTTTATTTGGTGGTGGTGGATGTCGAATATCAAGATTCGGTGTTTTGTGGTGGTGGTGATATCATTGCCAACGATGATGTCGATGTTTGTGGTGGTGGAGGAAGGTGGTGGTGTTGGTTGTACTTGTTGTAGATGTTGATGGTGGTGGTTGTAGTTATTGTCGATGGTGGTGGTGGTAGCTGTGGTCATAGTTGATGATATAGTTGATGATGGTGGTGGCGGGGGAAAGAGAAGGAGTAATAACCATATGGTGGTGTTAGAGTTTTTGGTGGTGACGATGATGGTCTTGTTTGTCGATGGCGATGATGGAGAACTCGGAGAAAGTTTGGATCTGGTTTTGATGGGGAAGAAGAATGAGTTTGTAATGGGAAATGGGAAAAGATAATGGAGAAGAGAGGGTATAATGGTCTGTTTGAATTTCTTTTCTTAACTGTCCATCTCACCCTGATCATATTCTTACCCGTCCATTTGACCCAGAAAAACTACATTTTTGGCTATATAGCCCATTTTCTCCATTTCTATCCGTAGCGTTTCTGCTTAAAAAACAAAAAAACTCGTAACGTTTCACCACGTGCACCTCTATTGTGGCGATACGGTTACTTTTTTTGTTTTTCTTTTTCTTTTTGAACTGGAGCATATGGGTACTGAGATGCTGCCCGAGTGGCAAACGCTGAAACAAAACTTTGATAGTCATTACGGAGCCTTCTACGTGTTGACAAGTAGCAGACACGTGTTGACTTTCAAGACACGTGTTATCAGTCAGCTCAGTTAGCTGAATTATAAATATGTAGAGGGAAACACCGGTTTCTCTCACATTCTTCTTGCTAATAATTCATTCATCACAGTTTATTACTATCTAATTTAATAATTTGTTCCTGCTCACAAAGAAAGTTTTCAGTCTACTTCGGTGATCTTCAAGAAGATTAACAAAAATGGATTCTCATGGTCAATCTCAAAGCTACAAAGCTGGTGAAACCAAAGGCCGCACTCAGGTTATCTATCTCACCATCTCCCTTTTGTGCAATATTGATAAGTATTTTATACGGACGATGTTGTTCATGGATTTTCCATTTGTATTTTAACATTTGATGGATTGATATGCAGGAAAAGACGGAACATGCAATGGGCGCAGTGAAGGATAAAGCTAGCCAAGCCAAGGACAAGGCGTCAGAGACTGCTCAGGCTGCCCGAGGCCATGCTCAACAGACAAAGGACAGTACCGAGCAAAAGACATCCGACACTGCCCAAGCTGCCAAAGAACGTGCTGGTGAGGCGAAAGACAGTACTGGCAGTTACTTGCAAGAGAAAACTGGGGCTGCGAAAGAGAAGGCTTCGGATGCTGCTCAGAATGCCAAAGAAACTACCCAATCTGGTGCGCAGAAGACTGGTGGCATGCTATCGAGTGCAGCTGAACAAGTTACTGGTGCAGCTAAAGGTGCTGTTGATGCTGTAAAGCATACTTTTGGTATGGCTGGCGCCGGTGATGATCCCACAGCTGATAGGGATTAGAATCCGTGAAAAAACAATTTACTCTATTTATGTCATTGAGGCTTTTGTTGTTGTGTTTGTATTTCTGTTATCCTCGCATTTTGAGCATGTTATGTTTGTGTCGAGTAGTTTTAGCAATGGAGCTGTTTGTTTATGTCAACAGCCATAACTAGGTGGTGTAACTTCAAAAATTCACACTTTGTTTTCGGGGTTGTGAACATTTCGTTGTTAATAAAATCTTAAACTTTATTTGAATTTGATTATTTATTCCCCATTCACCAAATATACCGAAGTATCAGCAACCTCCTGTTGGAAATTTTGGGTAAAAACGGAGGATGAAATAAACACAAAAGAAATTGTTGTACTCAAAAACTTTCAAGTCTCATAAGATTTCTTTTAGACGATTATTTCTACCTCCTTTTAGACGATTATTTCTACCTCCCAATATCAATTGGCGATTGCAACAGGTATGCGAAATAATGCCTTCAGGATACAATGAAAGCCCTACAACAGAGAAATTGGATTCAAGGTTTGCACCCCTTGACCCAATCAAGAACACACTAGAAATAATTCTGATGATGCTTTAGAAAGAGAGAAAACAGGTTGAATTGATTGTTTAGAATGGGAGAATGCCTTCACTATTTATAGGGATATTTATGCCTATTGGAGATGCCTCTTCACTTCCAAAAGACACATAAGGTGTCTATTGGGAATGGTTGTCTTTATGAACCATCACACCTATTAAAGGTGTCTCTTCATCTCCAACTAACATCCATTGTGTTTATCCAACACGAGAATACTTCCCGTCATAGCGGCAAACCAAAACATAAAACCATTTTATTTTTTAAGATATTGAAAATATCCAACAATCTCCCCTATTTTCAATAACCAAAAACATGAAAATAAAAACAAAACTTTTTAAATCGTGTGGTTGCATCACACAAGTGACGCCCCTACGTGCCCGAGTGGGATCAAGCCAACGTAGTTCAAGCTAAATTGAGACTAAGCATCATCGTTGAAATCAACACGTAAATGATAGGTATCTTTTGGTTTGAACCTTCACTTAGTGTAAGAAACTCAAAGCCTTATCGAGATTCTATGGTGAAACCAGTCTTGAACCAAGTATCCCTTATGATAAAACCGGAGTCTCCACACATATTGATTTCATATATCATGTGTTCTGTAGGCAAGCACGTTAATGGCCATGTGCTTATATCCTTGATTCATGAGTCTTCTTTAGAGAACGGTCTTCTTCTCTTAGGAAACGGCCTGATTTCCATACTCATATAGGTAAGTCTCGAAGGTGTTTACTGCGATACACCTTTACTAATCACGAGACTCATTAAGGATTTACATCCATCCTATTTTCTTGCGAATCCTGACCACTAAACGAAATGAGAAGTTTTTACTTAGTGCACCATAATCACATCCATAGCTTGTTGGTACCACATTGAACCTTGTTTATCCTTTTCAAAACATAGGTTGGGTTTTTACGCTATGGGTGATCAACCTTCCTTCACAGGACCTTAGTCCCATTTCTATATACTTCATTGAAAATATTTCCTTTGGGAGACTTTCCATAAATATGTATGCCAAGTTTTCTCCGTTTCAATGGCTAACTGCAATTACTCCTTTCTTGAGTAATTGACTTACCGTTCAATGTACAAGACTTGTATGTCTTGACCTTTCATTATAAGTCTTTGTTAGAGACGTTATAGATCATAGCTTGATTCATAATTAATCAAGACCGCTTGAGATGGCTTCTTCCAAAAATGGGATCTCTACAAGTTAGGTTCTAAGCCATTCCTCCTCATTAATTGCATCCATTTATGCAATCAATTTTGAAAACATTATTAAAAATGTTCCTATTTGATTTTACAAAATAATTGTAACTTCTCTAGTGATCCTAATTAACATTTACGGTTAATTCACAAGAAAGTCATTATAGACTTGCATACACTAGAGGCATATAAAATTTGTAGGCAACTTGCTTGCTATTTTAACAAGCACATTATTACAATGAGTAACTCCTCTACTCATGCCCAATTCTCTACAAATTTATACCCAAAAAACATAGACAATGTCTATTTAACATTTTACATTATGTAATGCAAATGTTCGTAATTTATGCATCGGTAACATCGTAACACCTCATCGTTGGATATTTGGTCGCGCGCCCAATCTTCCAAAATGTTACATATAACCGGTATTCCACCCCTTTCAATGTCATTTAAGACATGTCAACTTCCAAAAATTTGGAACCTATAATTCTTATCGCAAGAACTATGCTCGTACCAAAAATTGTAGTCTCAACAATCATTGGTGATCTCCATTTTGGTTCTCTAATCTTAGAGCATTCATGACAATACTTTTCTAATGTCACGCGACCAAAAGATTTAACACTTCTTTGATTGGTGAGTGTTTCATGCATGCCTGACATGGATTAATTTTCTAGTGCACTCCATATGCGAACAGTCACATATTAAATCTATGTCTTTCTAAAATCCATGGAGATATCATCCAAGTCAAATAGATAATATTAAATTTCAAATGTTCACCATTGTACGACCCATTAATCAAACAACGATTCAGAACATGTACTCAAAGGGCACTATCACATAAATCTTATTGATTTGTTTACACTTAATTCCTAAAAGGAAGGAATCTTCAAATCCATACGGTAATGCACAGTTACTACGTACTTTCTGGTTTTTGCTTTCTGTTACCTAGTCCATGCTTAATTAAACAAAAATTATATTCCTAATATCACCACTAAGGAATCAATAGACATGGATGAAATAGTATGACATGATCACGGCATGTTATGTATGTATGATACCACAATAAAACAAAAGGTCATAGATGGACACTTATCTTATTCCGTGAAAATTCCTTTAGCAATACCGTTAAATTGATACACCAATCTTTGAAACAACACCGCGTAACGAACCAAGATCGATGTCTACCGATTCTTTCTTATTTCTCCTTTCCGTGAAGAACAAACATCTCTAAAACAAATCGGCAGATGTAAGTATCTATTCCAGAAACATCTATCATCTTGTTCTTAAGAAATTCAACAACATCGAACCCGTTTCATCCTCCATTGTCGAGAATCTAATCGTCTAAAACTGTTGGAAATTTTGGGTAAAAACGGAGGATGAAATAAACACAAAAGAAATTGTTGTACTCAAAAACTTTCAAGGCTCATAAGATTTCTTTTAGACGATTATTTCTACCCTCCCAATATCAATTGGCGATTGCAATGGTATGCGAAATAATGCCTTCAGGGATCTGATGAAAGCCCTACAACGAGAGAAATTGGATTCAAGGTTTGCATACCTTGAATCCAATCAAGAACACACTAGAAATAATTCTGATGATGCTTTAGAAAGAGAGAAAACAGGTTGAATTGATTGTTTAGAATGGGAGAATGCCTTCACTATTTATAGGGATATTTATGCCTATTGGAGATGCCTCTTCACTTCCAAAAGACACATAAGGTGTCTGTGGAATGGTTGTCTTTTATGAACCATCACACCCTATTAAAGGTGTCTCTTCATCTCCAACTAACATCCATTGTGTTTATCCAACACAGAATACTTCCCCGTCATAGCGGCAAACCAAAACATAAAACCATTTTTTTTTCTAAGATATTGAAAATATCCAACACCTCCATCACAGGAAGGGCCATACCCTAGGATGTTTACGAACAATCAAATTTCCTCGAAGAGGTTTTGCGGAAAACATAAAGTAGTACAATAATGAGTCGTAACTTATTCAACATAAGATAACTTTTATTTAAGAATCAGTTCGTTTTGGATCTCCCGCAAAACGAAAATATCACGAGTAAGTAAAAATAATTAAAAATAACTGAAAAATATTGCTTTTTCCAATACGATATAGTATGATTTGACTATTGTGTTAGGTACAAATATTGTATATATAATTTGAGGCCGAAATCTGGCTCAGGATTCAAAGTTAGGCAAAAGCTTGAATTCTGTGAGCTCCTTTTGAGGACCAATAAAAATAAAAGGGTTTCAAATAAAAATCAATGCCTTTTGAACACTCACGCCTGGGTAGGTGATGAGTACCTTCCAAAAATAATACAAAAAGAAATTATTTCGCTTGGTTTCTCGGTCTTTTCTTTCCGCTCTATTTCTCTTTCTCATGAAACCCTAGACAGCCTGAAAATCCATAACCCTAACTTTTCCATCTTCTCTTCCGCTTCCTCCGATGGCCACCAACACCTCATGTTTCACCACCATTTTCTTTTGATGATTATCTTCTGGTTCAGTGATACTGAGAAGAACATATCAGTTACAATTACAAGTAAAACCATTTAGTTTATACACGTTTTAAATTCTTTTTTCTTGGTTCTGTATTAAGAAAATTTTGATTGTTTGATGAAGGTACTGATTGATTGTTTGAGAATGGAGATTATGATGTAGCTATTCGTGATTGTTGAGAACTCATCATTTGAGATTGAAGATCAATAAAGTCCAAGGTAGAATCAATTTGTGAAATCCAGGTTTGATGCTGGATAAACTTTTTGCATTTCTTAATTCGAGTTTTTACAATCCATACGAGTTTTTACTACCCAATTGATGGTTTTGTTCAATGGTTTATCTTATGGGATCATAATCTTTATTTAGTTATATTTTAGATTTTCTGTAATGTTCAGTTCTAACAAGTTCCTTTTTAGTAAACTTTGGTTGTTATTCTGATTCATTAATTATGTCTTCTCAAGTCTATTGTTGATGTTTTATTCTATAATTCTTCTTGCAACAATCCTCTGAAGAGGACATTCAAATGAAGGGCTGGACCTGTTGATGCACATGAGGAAGTCAAAGTTTTTGGGGAAAATGGTTGTGCTGTTTTTCTACCTGGTTGTGCTGTTTTTCTACCTGGTTGTGCTGTTAAATTGTTTGGGGAAAATGGTTGTCCTGTTTTTCTACCTGGTTGTGCTGTTTTTCTACCTAGTTTTTGTGTTGCAGAAACTAATTTTGCCAAAGCAAAGATCGCTGAGGATACTAAAAACATTGACGGGCTTTAAACATGTTTTGGAGAATCAATCACAAAGTTTACAATATCAAGGTAAAAAAAAGTCAAAACTCAATCATCTCAATTTTTATTCTAGAATTCATTGTTTTATAGTCTACGTGTCGTTCATCAAAATTGTTTTGTTATTGACACAGACATTCAAATTTCACTGTCAGAGGAATTACGTTGCAAGGGTTTGGAGAAATGATTACAAATTTTCAGTGCTATTTTCCATCAAATAGGAGTGTTCAGTTTGATCTTCACGAACGATTGTTGTGGGGGTGTTCGCTGATCATTTTGGGAGAAACTCTTGCTTATTGACTTTTTTAGGTTAGCATTTGTAGATAATGATTTTACTGAGAGGTCTTATAATATATTCTATGAGGCCTATATACCTAAAGAAGTTAACTGTGTATAAAGCTTATGAACCTGAGGGTACTTTACTTCGATGAATTGAAGCAGGAACGAACAAGAGGAGGAAGAGGAGGAGTTCTATGGGTTAGGTAATGTGGCGGAAACACTTACTTGAATTCATATTCAACTTCTGATAAGCCATAATCTTTTTCTCAATATACAAAATTCTAATCTTTCTCATAACACTTTAATATACAGAATCCAAATCTTGATTACTGCCTCTTTTCCTTTCCCAAGTGAACTACTGCCCCTATACAATCTTATTAATCAAGTCTGCTTTTGTGTGTTTGTGTATGTGTGTTGCAGAAATTAATGTTGGTTGTTAACTAATCTTTATGCATCAAATCAACTTAACAAGGTATTTTTCTTCTAACTATTTAACAATATTGAGTTTGGACATGATAAAGCACTTTGTTAATCAAATAGAATATCATGGTGGAGGACTTGCAGAAGTTTTTTGGTTAGATACTAATTATCTTTTATGGTAAGTTCATGAATTTCCTTATTTAGTCCTCCGTTAATTAGTTTTTTGGTATATAAGTGGGATTACCAGTTGCATATTATATATTGTGGATAAGTGCGGAGCCAACTGATTGCTTTGCCCGTCTCACTACTAAGTACTAACCTTCCCATCTGTGAATATAGATTTACCATCTTTGATTTGAACGTCCCTTGACATTAAAAAAATTCCCCCTCATTGCTGTCATCCGTTGGTAAATTCAAAACCAATATTGATTTTACTATTAAATTTGGGTTCACCCTTTAGTAACTCAAACTGCAAAGGGCTTCGTGTTACCGCTTCGAGGAGAGACCCGGCATACTAGCAAGTAGACTTCACACTAAAGAGAAGCAGATGAATTACCGGCAAGTAGGACTCTTTTAGCACTTTATGTTTCCTTTCTAATAGAGGATGGATGAAATCTTTAAGTTGTCATCTTCCTTTGAATTTGTCCATTAGTGGCGATACATGCATACTCAAAACATATATATAGGTTGTGGAACCATGCAAGCAAGGAGGTCAGTGCAACCAAAAAGTCGGTGTCCATCTTGAGCCATTAATCACGGTCATCATGCGTACTCATAGTGATGGCAGTGATGGTGAAAATAATAACTATGAAGCTGGTGGTCCAAATTTGGCTGCTTATGAGCTGAGCGATCTTTATATTGCAGGGATAAGCCTTATGTCACGTAAATATATCTTTCTCAATCTTTCTGGATTGCTATGTTGCATTATGTGTCTACCAACTAGATAATCATATACATGTTAACTGTTCACTACACAGCCACGTGGTTACGATACTTGGTTAAGTTGTTACAAGTTACATCCTAGATCCACAACTTGAAAGTAAGAATATTTTGTTTTCTTGAAATTGACACATCCATTCCTGCGATCAAATTGAAGGACTAAAAAAATGGCACGCTTGATTTTTGGTAACAAATTAAATTTTTTAATACATCTAGAGTTGTGGCACCAGGAGTTCACAATGCATCTTTCTTCAGTATTTATATCAGGTGAAAATTACAAAGTAAAAACATATCTAGACAAAACTATCTAAGAGTTCTTCGCTTATGTTCTTTTGAAAAGTCATAAACTGAATTGGAATAACCGACTGTTTTTTGTTGTTGTTGTTGTTGTTGTTGGTTTTTTCAGCGTCAATGTTGGTCAAGGTGGTTATGGTGATACTGGGGACATCATGCTACAAACAACATCAAAGATGGAGGATCTGGGTAGGAAAGACATCAACAACCTTTGCAGTGTGTACTGATAGAATCTGTATACACTTTGCTGTAAGCTCATGTACTAAAAGCAACTGTGTAAACATTGATATAGAAGGTCACGAAAATATTCATGTAGTCACAAAATGTTGAATTCAGTTACTTTTAATTGAAACACTTAATTGAAAGAGCTTAAGAAAGAGGTGGCGAGTTATGTAGCATTCTTGATGCCAATACTTTTTTTTTTTTTTTGATTATATTGAAAAAAGGGAAGAAAAACAATTTACAGAGAAAAGAGAATCAAAAAATTACGATCATCACATAAGTAAAACTGATTCCCACTGAAAAAGAATTTGATTCACATTAACATGGTTAAATGTGTCTTCCTCTGTGCTTCAAAGAACGATTGGTTCCTGATGCCAATACTTAGTACCAAACTGTTAACTATGTAAGTTGTCAACTTCAGAAACTGAAGATTGGCAAAAGATTGGGCCTTTTGTCTATATTTTTCGCCCCAGTCGTTTAAGTTGCAGCTACAACTGTACGAGCTGCTAATACTCTGCGAAATCTATGCAAGTAGTAGATATTACATTTTGAAAAAATATGATAGAGCCATCTCTACATTTTCGGCACAAAATAATAATGTAGAGAAAATTATCGAGCTCATTAACTTATCCCCGTGCAACGCACGGGCAAGATACTAGTTATTGTAGAGTCGGAAGCCTACTCTCGTAAGTAATATTATTGTAGAGTCGGAAGCCTACTAGTATAATCATAAGAAGTTAGCCCTCCCCCTTCAGTTGAGAAAGGATCCCTATTTATAGACATTTATTGAAATGAGGATGTTGAGAGAGATCCCTATTTATAGATATTTATTGAAATGAGAATGTCAAGCATGTATCCTTTCCTATCTTTCCTTATCTTATATCTGTCCCTATAGCAGTACAAGTGTACCTTAGATTCTTCTTTATGAACTCACGTGACTTGGAGTACGCACCGCTTGTCAACGAGGAAGGGCGCTATGTAGCGTTTTCTCTTGGATATGGGGAGGCTTCCCCAGTTTTTGGATGTAATACTCTCTAGCATCTCTTCTTGGATATGGGGAGGCTGACATTCTACTTTGACATTTTCTAGGTATCTACATTAAGTTCCCTGGATTTTTGGGCAAGGCGTTAGTCTTCTCAATAGTCTATCATCTGCCTCCTCAGCTCTTCTGTCGTTGCACGGTTCTTCTGGCGCCTTTACCTTGAGACTTGCATATTCTCGCAAGTCCTCTTGTTATCAAGCTCGGAAGGTTTCGACTTGCACGCTTGCTGCAAGTCCCCTAGTCTGTCGTATGCGCCTCTTGCCAGGGCCTTGCGTATTTTCTCGCAAGTCCCCTTGTCTATTGATGATTTCTGACTTGTGCGCTCGCTACATGTCCCGTAGTCCTGATTCAGAACCGCTTGGACTTGCTCAATTCTCGGCGTCTCTTCGACTCGCTCTATTCTCGGCGTCTCTTGGACTTGCACTCTTCCTGCAAGTCCCCTAGTGGTATCTCTTCAACTTTCCTTTTCCTCAGCGTCTCTTGGGCTTGCACTGTTCCTGCAAGTCCCCTTGTGTGATGTATCTTCAACTCGCCCTCTTCTCGGCATCTCTTGGGCTTGCTCTTCTTCTTGCAAGTCCCCTAGTGCGATGTCTCTTAGAGTCGCTCTCTTCTTGGTGTCTCTTGGGCTTGCTCACTTCTTGCAAGTCCCCTTGTGCGGTCTATCTTCGACTCACTATCTTTAAAAGTCTCTCGGGCTTGCTTTCTTCTCGACGTCTTTTACGTTGTTAAAGGCTTGAGGGCGCCTTTTGGAGACGAAGGGTTTCTATCCTTTCTCTCTTTCCCTTCTTTTTGTTAAAGGCTCGAGAAGCGTTTTTTTTTGTCAAAGGCGCAAGTTTCTCCCTGACGAAGGGTTTCTACCCTTTCTCTTCTTTTTGTCAAAGGCTAGCCGCCTTTTGGTGATGAAGGCGGGTTTCTACCTGTCTTTTGTCGGAGGCTTGGGAGCCACTTTCCTCGTCTTTCTTTATTTTTATTTTTTATCATTTCATCATTTTTTTTTTATCATTTCATCATTTTTTTTTATCAAAGGTTCGAGAGCCGCTTTTCAGGGCTTTTAAAAGCCATTTCTTCTTTCTTTCTAAGGCGCAAGAGACGCCTTTTGGAGTTGGAGAGTTTATACCCTCTATTCATTCTTATTTAGGGCTTTTAAGAGCCATTTCTTCTTTCATTCTTCTTTTCAAAGGCGCAAGAGCCGCCTTTTGGAGTTGGAGGGTTTCTACCTTCTCTTCTTTTTCGTCAAACACTTGAGAGTCGCTTTTTAGGGCTTTTGAGAGCCATTTCTTCTTTAATTCTTCTTTTCAAAGGCGCAAGAGACACCTTTTGGAGTTGGATGGTTTCTAACCTTTCTTCTTTTTCGTCAAAGGCTTGAGAGCCGCTTTCATCATATTTTTTTTTGTCAAAGGCGCAAGTTTCTCCCTGGTGAAGGGTTTCTACCCTTTCTCTTCTTTTTGTCAAAGGCTGGCCGCCTTTTGGTGATGAAGGCGGGTTTCTACATGTGTTTTGTCGGAGGCTTGGGAGCCACTTTCCTCGTCTTTCTTTATTTTTTTTTATCAAAGGTTCGAGAGCCGCTTTTCAGGGCTTTTAGAAGCCATTTCTTCTTTCTTTCTAAGGCGCAAGAGACGCCTTTTGGAGTTGGAGAGTTTATACCCTCTCTTCATTCTTATCAAGGGCTTTTAAGAGTCATTTCTTCTTTCATTCTTCTTTCAAAGGCGCAAGAGACACCTTTTGGAGTTGTAGGGTTTCTAACCTTTCTTCTTTTTCGTCAAAGGCTTGAGAGCCGCTTTCATCATTTTTTTTTTTTTTTGATCAAAGGCTTAGAGAGCCGCTTTTGAGGGCTTAAGAGTTGTTTTAAGGTTGGAGGTTTCTACCCTCACTTTATTTTTATCGAAGGCTTGAGAGCAGCTTTGAGGACGAAGGTTTCTACCCTCTCTTTATTTTTATCAAAGGCTCGAGAGCCACTTCAGAGACGAAGGGTTTCTTATCAAGGGATTAAGAGTTGTTATTTCTTTCTTTCTCCTTCTTTTATCAAAGTCTTAAGAGCCGCTTTAAGGGCTTGAGAGCCGCTTTGGAGGGCTTACGATACGCTTCTTATCTTGGTATAAGAGTCGCTTTTGGCTCTTAAGAGCCGCTTCTTCTCTCGGCTTAAGAGCTGCTTTCGAGAGCTTTAAGAAACATTTCTTCTTTCATTCTTCTTTTCAAAGGCGCAAGAGACGCGCGCCTTTTGTAGTTGGAGGGTTTTTAGCCTCTCTTCTTTTCCGTCAAAGGCTTGAGAGCCGCTTTGTGGACGAATGGTTTCTACCCTTTCTCTCTTTTTATTATTTCTTTTTATCAAAGGCTTAAGAGCCGCTTTTAAGGGCTTTAAGAGCCGTTCTTCTTCTTCTTATTATTATTTATTTATTTATTTTATCATGGGCGTAAGAGCCGCTTTTTATCCTCCTGAGATGAAGGGTTTCTACCCACTTTCTCTCTTTTCCTTTTTCTTGTCAAGGACTTAAGAGCCGCTTTCATCATTTTTTATTTTTTTTTTATCAAAAGGCCTGAGAGCCTCTTTCGAGAGCTTTAAGAGACGTTTCTTCTTTCATTCTTCTTTTCAAAGGCGCAAGAGACGCCTTTTGTAGTTGGAGGGTTTTACGCCTCTCTTCTTCTTTTCGTCAAAGGCTTGAGAGCGCTTTTGAGGACGAATGGTTTCTACCCTTTCTCTCTTTTTATTATTTATTTTTATCAAAGGCTTAAGAGTCGCTTTTAAGGGCTTTAAGAGCCGCTTCTTCTTCTTATTTATTTATTTTATCTTGGGCGTAAGAGCCGCTCTTTATCCTCCCGAGATGAAGGGTTTCTACCCGCTTTCTCTCTTTTTGTTTTTCTTGTCAAGGGCTTAAGAGCTGCTTTCATCATTCCATCATTTTTTTATCAGAAGGTCTGAGAGCCGCTTTCGAGAGCTTTAGGAGACGTTTCTTCTTTCATTCTTCTTTTCAAAGGCGCAAGAGACGCCTTTTGTAGTTGGAGGGTTTCTACCCTCTCTTCTTTTCCGTCAAAGGATTGAGAGCCGCTTTGAGGGCGAATGGTTTCTACCCTTTCTCTTTTTTTATTATTTCTTTTTATCAAAGGCTTAAGAGCCGCTTTTAATGGCTTTAAGAGACGCTTCTTCCTCTTCTTATTTATTTATTTTATAATGGGCGTAAGAGCCGCTTTTTATCCTCCTGAGATGAAGGGTTTCCACCCGCTTTCTCTCTTTTCCTTTTTCTTGTCAAGGGCTTAAGAGCCGCTTTCATCATTTCATAATTTTTTTTTTATCAAAAGGCCTGAGAGCCGCTTCTTCTCTTGGCATAAGAGCCGCTACCCTCTTTTTTATTTTTATCAAAGGCTTGAGAGCCTTTTTGAGGGCATAAGAGCCGCTTATTCTCTTGGCGTAAGAGCTGTTTTTGGAGTTGGAGGGTTTCTACCCCTCTTTATTTTTATCAAAGTCTTGGGAGCCGCTTTCTTTAATCTTAGGCGCTCGAATCTCAAAGAGTGAGAGAAAGAGGATGTGGGCGCTCCGGTCTCAAAGAGTGAGAGCAAGATGATTTATACGCTCGAGTCTCAAAGAGTGAGAGTGAGAGGATTTACGCGCTTTAGTCTCAAAGAGTGAGAGCGATAGGATTTAGACACTCAAGTCTCAAAGAGTGAGAACAAGAGGATTTAGGCGCTCGAGTCTCGGAGAGTGAGAGCGGGGAGGATTTAGGCGCTCGAGTCTCAAAGAGTGAGAGAAAGCGTATTTTAGGTGCTTGAGCAAGTTGATTTAGGCGCTCAAGTCTCAAAGAGTGAGAGTATGAGGATTTGGGCGCTCCAATCTCAGAGAATGAGAGAAAGATGATTCAGGCGCTTGAGTCTCAAAGAGGGAGAGCGAGAGGATTTAGACACTCAAGTCTCAAGAGTGAAAACAAGAGGATTTAGGGCGCTCGAGTCTCGAGAGAGTGAGAGCGGGGAGGATTTGGGCGCTCGAATCTCAAAGAGTGAGAGCAAGGCGATTTGGGTGCTCAAGCAAGATGATTTAGACGTTCGAGTCTCAAAGAGTGAGCGAGAATATTTAGGCAGTCAAGTCTCAAAGAGTGAGAACAAGAGGATTTAGGCGCTTCGAGTCTCAAAGAGTGAGAGCAAAAGGATTTAGGCGCTCGAGTCTCGCGAGTGAGAGCAGGAGGATTTATTAGACACTCAAGCCTCTTGGTTGTCGAGGGCATGAGGATTTCTTAGACACTCAAGCCTCTTGGTTGTCGAGGGCAAGAGGATTTCTTAGACACTCAAGCCTCTTGGTTGTCGAGGGACAGAGGATTTTATTCATTTATTTACTTTATTTTCAAAACGCTCGCACCTCTTGTCGAGGGAGACTTACATTTTCCACACATATATTTTGCCAAAAGCGTTGGGATTTTTTTCTATCCTTAACTTTATACAGAAATTCATACAACAACGAGGATAGTAATTATTTTTGAGCTTTCAACAATGTAGGCTAGCAATTATTAATGTGGCGATGCATTCATGAAAATAATAATTTTAACCTACTAAGGTGATTGTGCGACTGTAACCACCAATACAAATGGGTGGCTTAATTATTTCCCTGGCGGCTATATTAGCCGTGAGCAACTGTGTAGTGCATATACATGCGCACTATAGAATTAAAATATGTATATGCATCATGATATATCGGGATGTTAAATTAACGTTTTTTTGCATCACTTATTGTGCCGCTGGTTGGTGGGCGTAATTTATACTTAAACGACATATTTTAATAGAAATGTGAATATTCACTACTAAAGTCTCATGCATACGTACTATTTCATTTTCAAAATTCTCAAATGGATATTCAAAGCTCAAGATATTGTGTGACGGTATGATATTTACTAAGGTGAAAATTAATTAGGCACTTAAGTTTATCAATCATGAATCGTTATATTACTGGGAATGGCCGTCAAATTGAGGAGTAATTTTATATTCATTTAAGCATCGTAGGAGGGAAGAGTTTTTTTTACCTTCTGGCGTGCTTTTGGGGTGGGATTGTGTTGGTGCTGACGACCTTCTCTCAGGTGTCGCCAAGAGTTGAGCAAGTAGCGGCTAGAACTGACGCTCTGTTCTAATGCCCTTTAACATTAGAGGTGTCTGTAGCGAAAAAATTCTTCTGTGGAGTTTGTGCAAGTAATGTGTGTGTGTGATGGTATTTCTGAATATATTCCTTGTTGTTTTGTTAATAAAACAGATCGAGATTCAATGTCAATCTTTCGATGAAGATTTCTGTGAAACACAAGTCACACTAGTTGCTTGCTAGTCGGTGGTTTGGTGTTGGTGGCGGTCGTACGGAGCGGCGTTGTTCTCAGTTAAGTATGTAGCTTGAGGCGCCGGTGAAGCATAGTAGGTGACACCACTTGTTGTTATTGGAGTTTTGGTATTACGGATGATTCGATGAAGTAGTAGTCTTCGACGGGTGTGATTATATAGCGTAGGATGGTTGAGGCACTTCTTGGGGGAAGATAGGGCGAGAGGGAGAAGTTGGAGGCTCTTAGATGCGCCGATGGTGTCATGCGGATCAAACACGGCCCGGCGATGTTGTCGGTTTTGAACCCAGTGGGAGCATAAGGATGTTCTAGCGGCGTTGAAAAACGAGCGGAGGTAGTGACGGTTAGCATCAAAAGTTGGCACATCTTGTTGCGGCTTGTGAAGGAGATGTCGTCATAGGCAATATTAAGTGACCTTTGTACGGGCTTTCCTGCGAACATTTGCTTGATTTGAATGGGAACATGAGCGGGGGATGGTGTTGGTGTGATGTATTTGAGAGAGTCCTCTCCAAGGAGTATTTGAAAACAGTTGAAGTGCAGGCAATGGTCCTCCGGGTGCAGGCTTAATTCTTTATTCTTGAGAAGGTGATACTCCGCCTACGAGCTCCTCTGCGGAGTCTATATAAACAGTTGATGAGCGTTGGATGCCCCTTTCCGCTACAGGCTCCTTGTTTAACACTTAAATTTTTTTATACAAGCAACTACGAAAGCTTAAATTGAGAGCCGCTGATATGGGAACGCTGATACAGTAACGCCAAATCATAAGTCGAAGAGAGAGATCCACTGCTTGCTCTTGAGAACTAGTTAGTTATTGAGTGACAGAAAATGGGAACTCAGATGGCATGAGATGATAGCGAGTTGAGCGAGGGGACAATAAAAGAGAGCCGTTGGAAGGAGGTGCGAGGATACAAGCGTCGATGACGGAGAAAGGCGACACCGTATTGATACGTTCAAAGGTCTTTGGGAGAAACAAAAGAGAGATGCCGATGATGTGAGCCGCCAATGGTGTGAGATACGTAATTGTTATGAGACGCCAATGATGTGAGACGCCAATGGTGTGAGACAAGCAAATTGTATGATACGCCAATAGTGTGAGACGCCGATGATTTGAGACGCCGTTGTGCAGAGACGATAGGAGATAGCCGCTGGAAGTGGTGGTGGTAGCGGTAAGAAACATGAAAGTTGTTGGTTGTTCTTTGAGAAACGAGGGAGCCAATACGTAAGGAAAGAACATAGGTGCGCTGATGGTATGATACTACAGATACATGTGATGGTAGTTAAAAATTGGGATGCCGCCATGGATTATTGTTTATCCGTTTTGAGCAATCGGAGAGGGATATAGGCGCTGGATAATATTAGGGAGAGCGAATAAGGCTTTATTTATGCCTGGTGTTACTGGAACTCCTTCATTAGTGATAGAAATCTTGTTGAAGACATGCTTTTCTAAGGCATCATCAGAAATCTTGTTTACATGTGTTCTTGATTGGATCAATGGGTACAAACCTTGAATTCAATTTCCGTTGTAGGGCTTTCATTGTATCCTGAAGGCATTATTTCACATACCATTATGTCGCCAATTTATTGGGAGGGTAGAAATAATTGTCTAAAAGAAATCGTATGAGCCTTGAAAGTTTGAAGTAAAACAATCTCTTCTGTGTTATTTCATCTTCTATTGCAACCCAGTTTTTCCAACAGTCGTCGTCTAGCATTTTGTGTATAGTGGTTTACACTACTGAAGATGATGTTGCTCATATTAAGTGGTCAGTGGTGGTAGCAGGCGCGAAGAGAAGTGAAGAGAGAAAGACGCAAAGGCGCCGCTTGTTATTGAGAAATCGAAGCCGCTAAGAGTAAGACGCGGGGCAGGGATGATGCCGCTTTTGTGGAGTTTTTGTTTGATCTGTTAGGGAAGTTGGAGGGAGAGATGGAGGCGCTGGGATGAGCAACATATGCTGGAGTTAAGTTAATTTGGACGCCGCCATGATGAGTTTTTGTTTTTTCTATTGAAATTGGAGAGAGATGGAAGCACTGAGGAGAAGTTAGAGGCGCAGGGGCTTAAGAGAAGAGACGCGTCTATGAGCCGGTGAGAGCGTATCTGTAGTGCCTCGTGTACTGATAAGAGACTATCTACTTGTCTTTTTAGAGAGGACGTAGGGCGGTGGGGTTACGTTGATACTCACATGCTAGAGTATTTTCTATTTGTTTACTGGAAAAGTAGGCACCGATAAGGGATGTAAAGCGCTCTGAAATAGAAGGCGGGTTATAAAAGTGACGCCTTTGATCCGATAAGGAAGTCTCTCACAAGGAATGGGTGGGGAAAGCTTTCGGTGGCTGAATCGCTGTCCTAATCCTATGAGATAGGCTCCCACTGTGGTCTCCAAAATGTGTTAGGTACAAATATTATTGTAGAGTCGGAAGCCTACTCTAGAAAGTAGTACATGGTTGGCCACAAGAAGTTAGCCCCCCCCCTTTCAGTTGAGAGAGGATCCCTAATTTATAGACATTTATTGAAATGAGAATGTCAAGCATGTATCCTTTCCTATCTTTCCTTATCTTACATTTGTCCCTATAGCAGTACAAGTGTACCTTAGATTCTTCTTTATGAACACACGTGACTTGACTTTAGCGCACGTGCTTGTCAACAGGGAAGGGGCGCTATGTAGCGTTTTCTCTAGGATATGGGGAGGCTTCCCCAGTTTTTTGGATGTAATACTCTCTAGCATCTCTTCTTGGATATGGGGAGGCTGACATTCTACTTTGACATTTTCTAGGTATCTAAACTGTTCATCTTATCTTATACTAATGTAAAGAAAAGAGGTAATTGTTTGGTGAAGCCTTTTTACATGACGATAATACCCCCCATTAACTAAAATTTTAGTTAATATTTGTATATTTATAGGAATGTCATTGTTTTAAAAATAGATCAAAAAAAAATTAAAACTTAGATATCTTTAAAAATACACATCGGATTTTTGCAAAATTAATATATTTGGAAAGCTCTCTAAATTATCTACGTAATGAGTACAAACAAGGATATTAAATTTTTATTTTAAGATTTTTATTTCCATTATTATCAAATTTGGTGTTGTTAAAAGAATCCAATTCAAGCATGTGCATCGCACATGTGGCCATACTAGTAAAAAGAAAAATAGGAAACCGGTAAGCTGAGCCTTGGGAACCTCAAAGTAAGGCGGCTCTACGGATTTCACTTCTCCGGAAAAATTCCTCCGCTCTTTCGGAATTAAATAAAGTAGAAATTGACATTTAGTCCCAAAGTTAATAGGCTTTGGACGCTCTAGTCCTACCTCCCCAAGCCTAGTATTGGTTAATCCAAATTCTCCCCCGCCTGGACAGTTTAGTCCAAAACTTAGACGAGTTAGTCCAAACTCCTCCCGATCCAGAGAATCATATTTTTCATATTACCTAAAATACACATGAAGAAAGAGAGATCTAACTTTTACATCTGAGATTTTTGGCGAGAGATCGGTGAAAATTGCATCGATGAAGTCGATCAAGTAAAGGAGTGGTAGTACGATGGAGAAGAAGGAATTGGTGCATAAGGAATTGGGGGTTTTTTGCTAGGTATTTTGTTGTTGCTTTGATTTGAATTAGGTTGATACTGTTAATCTTCTTTTTTAGAGGTTTAAAGTCTCTTGTTGATGACAGCAAATCTACTTTTAAGGTAATTCTCCTTCTACGAATTGGTGCAGTGCGGTTAATTTACTTTGAATTTTGAAGTTCTTTTTTTTTTTTTTTTCCATTTTCATTTTCAGATATTTGTATTTCGTTTCGTAATTGCACAATTAATTGGTAGTGAAATATGATTGAGAATTTAGGGGAGTTTGTGCAAAATTCGGAGTTTGTGAATTTAGTGAGAATCAAAAAATGCAATTTATGGTTAATTTGTTCAGTTCGTGTTTTTGGTGGTAAGTCTTGTAGAATTGGATTGATTGTGATTAATTTCTTATTTATGAAATTTGTTGTAAGAAGAAGAAATATGTATCTGTTTTAAGTATTTTTGGTTTTAATGGATTGGTTGATAACTGACTCGTTAATTAGATTTATTTACAGTAGGTTAACTGCGAAGGAATGTCCCAATTAGAGATTCTGCAACCTTCACTGCCTATGTCTTTATCCAGGCAACAAGTTGAAATTCTCTCTTTAAATGTATTTACTATTTAGTTGTTATAGTATCATGTAATGCATGGGAGTCAGCGGCAGTGCTTCTTTTAGTCGCAAAGTTCTAATAACCACTAACACTAGCAAACAACATTAGTAAGTATATAAGGGAGAGGTATCTGCATAACACTTACGGATGATTTTCTGTTTTGAATCTTTAATCTAATTTATTTCATTATTTGTATTAGTTGTTCCATTTCTTTAATGTGAAGTATTTATTGTTTCTAGTTTAAGATTCATTTCTATTTTTGCATGATACGTTATTTAGTTTAAGATTCATTTCTAGTTCTCCACCCACTTTTCCTAAACAAACTCAAAGAGTTTTCACCTTATGCATAAGGATGAGCAGTGTTTCTCTCATCTTAGATGGGCTAGATTTCCTTCATTTAAATGAACAGGTTAGCAAATATTGCATTAGAAGCATGCGAGTTGATCATTATTATTTTAAGTATTTATTATTGATTCTTAATATATACGTAATTGTACACATGTGGATTTTTAATGGGTACGAGTTGTACACATGTTGTTAGTTAATGTGTACACGGTTGTACACCTTTTGCTTGTTTATGTACATAATTGTATACATATTGATTTTTAATGAGCACATAGTGGTACACCATTATGCTTTAGTTCTATGATTCTCTTGGTGATTCACATAAAGTAGGATTTTCTCCAGAAAGAACATGACCAGTACATAAATCGAATCTGCTTATTGCATTTATGTGTAACTTACTGATTTTCCTTCTCCCTCATTCACATGGTTTAGTAACTAAGTCAAGCAACTCCTGTGTTTCTCATTTCGGGTTAATTTTAAAATTTTGCAGATGTGTGATCTGTTGTATGGAAATACAAAACCAAGACATTTTGACCACTTTGCCGTGCCAGCATCTATATCATTCAAAATGTATCATGCAGTGGTTGAAGCTAAAGAAGGTGATTCAATTTCTATTTTCTATCATCTAATCCTTGTCCCCATTTTATATTGGTTGTGATTTTCTTTTGCTTGTGAAATATTTAGATATTGTTTTTGTATTACAGATCTATGGGTAAGCTCCACACTACTGCGTACAACTAAACATTTGTAGGAATTAACGTTTGGAAATTAATTCATAGGGCATGATAATTTGAAAAATGCTTGAATGAAAAAAGAACATAAAAAATTAGGTTTCAAGATTGTTATGACTTGCCTTTTGTACAAATTAATAAACAGTTGCAAATAGGTTTTCAGGCACTTGAATTTTGTGGTGAGATCCACTACAAATTTTATTTTTGAGTCAAGTTTGAATGGATGGTCTAAATATTTTATTAAGCCTAAAATTTATAAGAGTGGAGACTTATCAAATGTTAGATAGACAACTAGTCCAAGTTCTTATCTGGCTCTCTACAATCTACAAATACTTTAAACACTTGCTTTACTAATTTGTGCACACTTTGTTTTTGAATTATTAATGTGTACATGTATGTACACAACTTGATTATTTAGGTGTACATAGTTGTACATATGTTATTTGTGCACCAATTGTATGCAAACAGTACTTTTTACTTTCGGTTGTACGCGATGTACTTTTAGTACACAGATTTTAAACAGATAAACTTTTTGTAAATCTTAGTTGTATCCTTTTTGCTTGAGTTTTAGTTGTAGCCTTTTTGTAACAGTCTTAGTTGTTATTGAAATAGTAATGGGTTAATTAATTCTTCCCTGGAGTGGCCTTTTGTTATTGAATTTTGAATGTGTAATTAAGAGTTTCTGTTGGAGAAATAAATGTAGTTTTCAAAAAGTAAATGAAACTCATCATGATTCTCACATTTTCATTTGTCTGGCTAAAATCAGAAACTCATGAAACAAAGTACATGTATATGTGAATTAGGGATATGTAGCATAAAAGTATAGGCATTGATTTGCAGTCCATGTTGTTGCATGAGGGTGTGGTTTTTTTGTTGGCTTGGCACTACGGAATAGAATTACAAATTAAGGGGAATCGTGCGGGTTCATCCGCAGATGGGCATACATAATATAGTTGTGGCAATGAAAACGATTTTTTTTTTTTTGAAATGCAATTCAGTTTTACATGTAGACATCAGACCACAATCACCAGTATTATGTAGTATGTCCACTTTGGCTTTAGCACTTTGCTTGCAATAAGTGGACATTCATGTTCTAATAAGAAAATCATGTGGCATGTCCACTATGGTTTTTCCTTTGTATATATGTGGTTAGCTAATGTGTTCCTTATAGCATCCCCGAAACTATGCAGTTAGTATAACTATTTGAATTATACTCTGTCTTAAACTTAGATATCTACATATACATATCTCATTGTACGTGAATTGGAACTCTTAGCGACTTAGGGGGTCGAGCTTATTTATCCAAACGTTCTTCTTAACTTTAATTTCTTGTCTTTGATTGAACCATATCTATGTTGCGAGAAAGAAATGGGTGGGATGATACTAGAACTTTCATCTATAATGAATGAGGAAGTGAATAGGCGGTAAGATGATTTGTTGCTTTTATTATTAGGTTTGTTAATGTGTAAATAGTTGTACACATGTTGTTTATTAATGTGTACATAGTTGTACACCTTCTGATAATTAATGTGTTCATAGTTATACACCCGTCGGTCATTAAAGTGTATATATTTGTACTCATGTTGATTATTAATGGTATTATACCCTATACCCCTGCTACAATACCCTTCATACCATCACATTAACTGTTGAATTCAAGCTTAATGCACTAGAAAAGCATTACTTCATTATTTTACTCTATTTGTTATACCTACTTTCCAAAAAAAATTTGATCAAGTACATAGTGCATCTATTTTTCATTGGTGCACCAGTGCATTTTCCATGAAAAAGTATGGTTATGTGTGGTTATGAAGGATCGACTTTAGGTATGTTTTGCAGGGGTGAACATAATGGTGCACTAAAAAGTAGGTTGGGGGTATGAATGATCGATTTCATGCATATTTTTTTGTAGGTGTGTACAAAGTGGTGCATGTGAAAAAATGACTACATAAGCTTGCGTAAATCTTGTGCATGTTTACTTTTTTGTGCACATTAGATGGGATAAAGAAAATTAATTTTAAGAAAATGAATTTTTTTTCCATGTACTCATGTGGGTACTCTTTTTGCAGGTTTCAGGAAGAGCGTTACGGGTTCTTAGGTGGATGATTCAAGTTGTATGTGGTGTCCAAACTGGTGCAACTTGTCTTGTCTTGTCTTTGGATTTTCTGAATTTTTGTAGATGTGTACATGTTTGTACACCAGTGTAAACTAAGATTAAAAAAAATGAGAATTATATAGTCATATGGGTACTCCTTTTGAAGCTCTCGGAAAGAGCTTTCCGAATATATAAAGTTTGCCAATTTTGGACAAGCGGTTCAAAAGATAAATTGATTTTTAAATATTTTATATTATTTAAAATTGCTGACATCATCATGATTCATCTTGGACTAAAATGTAAATAATTGGACTAAATTATAAATCAGAAAGGTTACTGTGTATTTTCTATATTTTAAATTATTTTTGGACTAAAGTGTACCTAGTTAACTCGGAATGGACTAAAGCGTATTATTATGGGTGGTTTTGAACTGAACCGTTTTTTTCCCTTAGATAAACCTAGCGAGGAAAAGGCAGATTAAATCATTCAATCGATACAAGTTTCAAAATCAGGACGACGTATATTTTCATATCAATCGGAACCTCCTTAGGCCACCTTCCTCGCAGTAGTAACCATCCTGGATAAAATCCTATACCTAAAATAATTTAGAGAAAACTAAAGCAAATTTTACCTTCACTTATGAATGCAATATTATTAAGGTTTCAAAGGAATATTGATGTAGCTCTCAAAACGATAAGCAAACACTAAATAAAAAAGAGAACCAATTCTCTAAACTTTAAAAACTGAGTTCTTTTATATAGATTCGTAAATCTCTAAAGCATGAACCCCAAAAGTACTCCTCAATGCAGAGGCACTAATTAAGCTTAACAGAAGTTCTTCGTCAGGGCTTAAATCTGCCAAATTCTGTCGAACGGAACATTTCTAACCTCTCTGACAGAAAAATCTTAAGCGTAATACTTCCTAGATTTTTTGGTAACACAACAACCTTTTCTGCTTCTTACACTGCTAGCCTTCGTGGCAGGTTTATGCACTGTAACAAGCTCTACCAAAACAAACTATAAAAGAATTTACAGTTTGATGCAATGAGCTAGCCTTGCCATCGGTTGCCAAAACTCTTCTAACTTGGAGTTATATTTCTGTTGTTTACCCAGATGTTCCAATTACTGTTGTTTCTAGCCAAGTCTTAATTGGAGCAACGTTTCTGAAATGTACGGCAACTTCCGCCAAATGCAACAGGAAATCAAAAGTAAAGATTAAAGGGTCTTGTTAACTTGTATACCCGTATACACGTTAAGGTTTACTAAAACGATAATTTTTTGCATTGGAAACATGATTTGTTTGTTTTATTGCATTGAAAACGATAATTTTTTGCATTGGGAACAGATTTGTTGTTTTTAGTGCAAGAAAAATCATTTTCTAGTAGAATGAGACGAAAAAACACAATTTCCAAAGAAATAAAATAATTCTTAATTAAACCTTAACATGTATACGGGTATACAAGTTAACAAAAAATGCATGGTTCAAAAAAAAAAAATACACGAGTCACGACGCATGAGTACCCAATGCCGCCGGTCTGTTGCCACGTTGCGCTATCAGAGGAGCTTTTGAGGCACGAGCCCCAAAACGCTTCTGAAACGCGCTTTGTGCGGAGCCACCTACGTGTTGACAAGTAGCGGACACGTGTTGACTTACAGGACACGTGTTATCAGTCAGTTTAGTGAGCTGAATTATAAATCAAAAAAAATTCTTTATAAACCGTGTAATTGAACTATACGAAAACAACATACTCACAACCATACTAAAAAACGGGACCCTCTATTTTTCTGCGGTTTTCATGTAGTTCAATATGGTGGTCCATACGGTTTGTCCGCTTTGTCTTTCTCATGATGAATCCTTGGATCATCTGTTTGTAGATTGTCCTGTCTCTGCACAGGTTTGGATGAAATTACAAGACTCTTGGCATATTATTTTGCCCCCTATGCATATTTCGTTGGATAGTCTTATTAAAACTTGTTCTCTTCCTGTCATGAATGATGACTTGCCATGGTCTGTTTTTTATCCTTATATCTTGTGGAATATGTGGACTGCTAGAAATAATGTTGTTTTCAGCCAGCTTGCTTTTGATGCAGATTCTGTTCTTCGTTCAGCCTACAGCCAGGCATATGAACATTGGTTTTTTGTTGAACTTCCAAAACATAAACCTAATATTCATATTGATGTTGTTTACTTAAACTGGAAATCTCCACCTTTTCCTTTTTGTAAACTTAATTGTGATGGTGCTTCTTCTTTTATTTCTCATCTTGCAGGGGCTGGTGGTATAATTCGTGACAGCATGGGACGTTTTGTTGCTGCCTATGCCCATCATTTAGGTATCAACAATTCTGCTACGGCTGAAATGTGGGCTATTAGAGATGGACTTCGTCTTGCTCTACAGATGCAGATCAGTCATCTTATTGTGGATAGTGACTCTTCTTCTACTGTTTCTTTCTGTAAATCTTTAATGTCTCCTCCCTGGTACCTGGAAGGCCTAGTTTCGGACATTTTTCACCTTGTTAAGTCCTTCCAAGTTGTTCATTTTGTTCATCATCTTCGTGAATCTAACATGGTTGCTGATGCTCTTTCTAAAGAGGCACTAGTACCTTCTTTTTTTGAGGAGTGGACTGTGCATCCACCTACTTGTATTTTGGAAGCTCTGTATAATGATCTAGTGGGGATGGCTTTGCCCCGAGTTGTCAAAGTCACTTAGCTTTGTATGTAAAGTTGATGTTTACCAAAAAAAAAAAATATGGTGGTCCATAAAGAACTACTGATTATAAATGTAGTGTGGAGTGAAACACTGATTTGTCACATCTTATTACTGATTCTAATTACTCATTCATATTTATATTTTGTTCCTGCCCAAACGTATTCTGCTCGCAAAGAAAGTTTCAGAGAACTTCAGTAATCTTCAAGAAGCGATTAGCAAAAATGGATTCTCATGGTCAATCTCAAAGCTACAAAGCTGGTGAAACCAAAGGCCGCACTCAGGTTATCTCTCTCTCTCCATTTCCTTTTCGTGCAATTGATAAGTACCGTGTATGGATGTTGTTCATGGATTTTTCCATTTTGTGTTTTAACATTTGATGGATTGATATATGAAGGAAAAGACGGAACATGCAATGGGCGCAGTGAAGGATAAAGCTGGCCAAGCCATGGACAAGGCGTCCGAGACTGCTCAGGCTGCTCGAGGCCATGCACAACAGACCAAGGACAGTACGGGGCACAAAACATCTGAGACTGCCCAAGCTTCCAAAGAACGTGCTGGTGAGGCGAAAGACAATACTAGCAGTTACTTGCAAGAGAAAACTGGGGCTGCAAAAGAAAAGGCATCGGATGCTGCTCAGTATGCCAAAGAAACTACCCAAGCTGGTGCGCAGAAGACGGGTGGCATGCTATCGAGTGCAGCTGAACAAGTAACTGGTGCAGCTAAAGGTGCTGTTGATGCTGTCAAGAATACTTTTGGCATGGCTGGTGCCGGTGATGATCCTACAGCTGATAGGGATTAAAATCCGGGAAAAAATAATTTACTCTATTGTGTCATTGGGGCTTTTGTTGTTGTGTTTGTTTTTCTTTTATGGTTACATCTGCTTATTGTGAGCATGGTATGTTGTTTGTGTCCAATAGTTTCGGTAATGGAGCCTAGTTAGGGAGCTGTTTGTTTATGGTAACAGTCATAACTGGGTGGTGCAACTTCAAAACATCGCACTTCGTTTTCGGGGTTGTGAACATTTCGTTGTTAATAAAATCTAAAATTTTACTTTGGGAAGCTAATAATGATCTAACTGTATTATCAGCAAAACCTAGATACCTGAAGTACCTACACCAACTACCTCCCCTAACTACACTCCACCCTCAAGTACCTGGGTGCCAAACACAGCCTTAGTGTATTTACAAAAAAAAAAAACAGGGAAATGGTAGGGATATATTATTTACCTGATGGTTGAAAATAATGGCGAGAGCTCCACCGTACACTGCCTCAGGAACCTCGAATTTCACTTCTCCGCAAAAAATTCCTTGGCTCTTTTGGAATTGAATATGTTGGACCATCTTAGAGGAAAAATACCCGTGAGTCATTACCCGTCGATTGAAAACCATCTTAGAGGAAAAATACCCGTGAGTCATTACCCGTCGATTGAAAACCAGAGAAATCAAACCCCACAAAATGTCTTAAATGTCTTATTCATAAAATGCTGAAGAAAAGAATAATGCAAGAAAGAAGATCATCAAGCAGCGGCGCAGACACTTTCCCTCAAGAATCTCTAGCCACGACTTTTACAGCCCAGTTTCTCTTTTCTCTCATGACGTGTTATCTAGCTTGTGGCGGCTCGCACTTCTACGCACTTTTCGGGCGGCATGCCACGGAAGCCTGGATAATTTGCAAGGAAAATCCAATAAAAAAAAATGGTTCTTCGCAAAAGGGGTTTTGCTAGGTCTCTTCCAGAAGGTTTTATTCATTCAATCAAAGATATGAAAGCAATATAAACGAAACAATGATACTCGGTGAGACATGGCTTCGGTTGCACAAAAAAAAAAAAAAAAAAAAAAAAAAAAAAAAAGTACCAAAAAACATCTACGAGGTACGAAAAGATTGTTTTTCGCTACTGAAGGAAATCGCAAAATGGGAAAACCAGTTGTCAATGACGAACACCTTGGTCAATGACGCCTCCATCAGAGCTTTTTCAAGCACTTGCCCCAACACCTTTTCCGACAGCAAACATTCCATCCAGAAGCTATCTCGTGCGAGCCCGAATCCCATCCGAAAACCGTTTCAGCTTCAACATTCTATCCAGGAAGCCGTTTTAGTACAGTGACTTCAACATCCCACCCTAATCCGCTTCAATGAGCGGTTCCGACATACATCCCCACCACTTCTCCAACGACTCCAACATATGCTTCCACCGCCTCACCATCTGCCTCGACAAAGATCCTCGGTGGTCGCCCGATTTCCTCAACAGCATTTCGACATCCACTTCAGGTTTCGGTCTCGCAAACCACAACCTCTTGGGAATGCTTTCCGTTCGTCCACCTCGGAATCGAGGATTACGATACCATTATGGATAGGGTAATTAAACCGGCTCTCGTCTAGAAATTTCTTGGACTCGGTCCTTGGCCGTTTCAATCGAGAGGCGAATCGTTCAGCTCCCGTGACTTGGGTTGTGGAGAAGCTTCATCACGTTGATATTTCCCGACTTGCTGGGATACTTCATCACATCTCCACTTCTCCTCCATGTCAATCAAAGCCATGAAAGCCTGGGCACGCACCCGCACGATGCGTAGATCCGTATACGGGTGAAGGACATTCCTTGTATAATCCGGCCGGCTGCATGGAACAAAGGGTTGATTTGGTTGAATATCTCCTCATGTGAAGAAAACCTGGGTTAGTGACTTCAAAAATTTCTCCCAAGAGTCACGAGTACGATCATCATTTGGAAGATCCCATTGTGCACTACAAAAAAAAATTACATTATGTCTGCATCGGCAATCTACATGATGAAGAACACAAAATGGAAAACTACGAGAAAAGACACGAGACGATACATGTGAAGAAGATGCGATCAATTCTATGATGATCTATACGAAAGAAAGAATAATTGGCTCACCTGGATTGCCGATGGAAAGAGGCTTGCCGCTACAAAGGTAAAACCAATGATACGAAAATAAAAGGGTGGACAACACCTTTTATATACATTGTATTTTGAAGTTTTCATAGAAAAATGTTTCTTCTTTCGGGTCATGCAAGCTATTACGTGACTTAGTCTAAGGTGCGCCTTCTTCACTGCTCAAAGCAGCGCAATCGCCACCCGCTCCATAGCCTAGCAAGTAACTCCATGACTCCAGCACCCCGTGATTAAAGACGTACTATCTCCGCCCATTATGCGAAAAACGCCGGCTCCATCTTCACTGTTTGGTAGCCAAAGTTCAAAGTGTTGTTTCCACCATTCCACGGACATCACCAAAGCGGCGCCATCTTATTCGTTCAAAGCAGCGCCATCTCCACTAGACAAAACGGCGCCATCTTAGCCGTTCGACGGCGCCATCTCCACCAGCCAAGGAGGCACCATCACGGCCGTTCAAAGCCGCGCCATCTCCATACGTTCGTGACCTAACCAAGCTAGCGTCATTCACAGATTCACGGACCAAATTGCAGCGCCATATCTGCCAATCAATAGCCAAAGTTGCAGCGCGATGCCAATACCCGTAGCCAAACCCGAAATTTATGCAAAACCACGATATAGGGATCACGGATCCCTCATGCCTTCCGCTAAAGGTTAGTTGAATTTCCTCATTAATCTCTTCACGTCTTGTCCTTTCGATTTTACTCTTATCTGTCACCATCTCATGCTTACCCCAACAAACAACGCGATGTTACGTGCTTAGCGGGGGATTTAATGTTGATGGTGGTTTTTAGCTTACGGTTGAAATCGTAAAACCTCACATCTGATGTGATGTCACTCTGTAAAGGAAACGATGTCGTGAATGTTAACCTCTCCACCGGCATATTTATTGAGTCGTTCAATATACTTACATGAAATTTATCCAGACTGGCGAATGTAGCAACCATCCCAGATATTCTATAAATTTCGGCGCCTCGCCTATATTCGCTTAATATAAGTTCCTTTGAATGCCTTCTATGCTATGTTCTTCGGCTGAACCCTTAATGTTGATATATGGCATGACGATTTGTGTTCACTCGCAGTGAGTAGCACAATTTCCAAGTATCAAGGATAAGGTCTTTGCATAAGGTATTCAATCGAAAAAGCATCTTTGCTCCCCGGCAATTTACTTAAAAGAACTCTATGTCAACACATAGAATTCAATCAATTGACCCGACTAACTTGCGAAGTTAGGGTTTTGCGCCTCGCGCGATATATCGAACCTTGCTTGTCGAAATTAAACCTAGGCAAACTAGGTAATTAATCCCAGCCATGGATTAGCGGGTGCAAAACCTTGCTCGGAGAATCGAAAAAACAGGAGGCGCAGCGGCAAAAGGGAGGCGTGGCCATGCCTTAGGCCAACTGGCGCCACTTTTCATTGACCATGCCCCTTCCTAAACCGGCCCTATTTCTCTCGACAAATCATGTCTCCTCAAATTAGCCACGCGCACATAAGTTGTGGTTGGGCCCATACTTGTCGGCCCCACTTGCCATCGACCAATCAGGTCGCTCTAAACCCGCCACACTCTCGTCAGAAGTGTAGCCACGCCCATGCTTGGACGGACCTCTTTTAATCGACCAATCAGGTCGCTCTAAAGCCGCCACACTCTCACCGGAAGTGTAGCGCGCCTTATGTTTGGCCGCCCCCTTTTCTTGGCCAATCAAGTCGCTCTACACTTGCCACCACACATTAAAGGCCAAACGCACCTGTAGCCACCATACTAACTGGCAAGCCAAACGCGTCTTACCACAACAACATATGATCGGTATGCCAACATGCCACTTTGCCGCGGTAGCATACCACTTTAGCCTTGGCCATGCCGTCAAGCCCTAATTCTTACCACGGCGCCAAATGCTAGCCTTGGCCACGCCGCCAAGCCCTAATTTTGGCCACAGAGTTGATAAGTGCCAAATAGTGCATATTTATACACCTTTTTGTTGGCATTTTACTCATCTTTTGCGCTTAGAAATCAGATATTATCCCAGATTCTGTGTTTTCTTTGTTTTCAAGAATAAATATTTGTATTAATTAATTTTGTGTTTTTAGGTAATAAATAAAGTCCGGAGAAATTGAGGAGCTAAAGAGCGAAGAATTGGAGTCAAACATCTATGGAGCGAGATAGCCAAAGCCCGCGCACAAATCGATTGCAACCCAACAAGGAAGACTTGGGCCGAGCTATCCATGACCGGATCCGAGCCCGTCCTCTCCACGCCGTTGAGATCTCACTCATCCACATCCTACTATCGCTCCAGCTCTTACACATCATCTTTTGATACTCCACTCAACACCAAAACACCCCAACACTTCCTCAGCCGTTCGAGATCTTCCTCACCGAGATCCAACGCTCACTGCAGACTTCCTCATCGTATCTGATGCACTTGCCTCACGACAAAGTTCCCCATACCCCTACACCATCGAACACATCCCCATTTTCCCATTTCACCTTCTCTTTCCTCACCCAGACCACTGCAAAACCATCTCCTCCACCGTACCACCCCTTCTTCCCAGGCCGGATCCTTCACCATCACCACCTCCATCACCTCCAGACAACCACAACAGTAAGCAACCAAAGTACCACCTCTAATCTCTCTCTAGCTCTTACATAGCTTCTTCCCTAGAAGCTAAGTGAGAGATAGAAAGGGTTAGGTTAGGGTTAAGCGTTCTCGAGCGAGAGGAAGAAACATCAATCGAGCCAATTGTGAGCCGACAAGCAATTCGAGACGTTGAAGATTGGGTTTGATTTAATTTATTTAATTTCGATTTTTGAAATGAATTAGGGTTTGGAATGATTTGAATGTATAAATAGGTGAACTGTGTAGAATAGAAACCACGCCTGGATTAGCCAGTGCTGTCACTTTAGTTTTAATTTGTGTTTTATTTCTTGTAATGCTTTAGTTTAATTTTCCAGGGTGTGTTGAAACCCTAGATAACTTGATGAGTGAATTGTATTGATGTTGTTAATCTTAATGTGCTTCATAAAAGTAGAAGTATGATTAGCTAATAACCCCAATTCTCCTGTGATTGGCTGTGCTGTAAGAAGACAGCCAATACTAGGGGGGGATTAGAGTTAAAAGATTAATCAATGCTACATTAGAACTTTCCAGGGAAGAAGACATATGCTTAGTAGAGCAGGGAATGTTGCCTGGCTAACTTCTTGATGAATGTGATAGAGTGTACTCTAAACGGACACTCATACTAGGGATGAATTAGGAAGATTAGCCGATGCATCATGCCGTAGAATCTTCCTTAGGTAGGTGTAAGAATACAGCATGAGTTAATTGACCTTAGCATAGAATCTAGTGGTGGATTCACCACCTTGGTACTTCCCATTGTCACATTTGATACCTTTGCCTTAGTTTAGAGTCACCATTCCAATCTCAGTCGCTTCGACAACCTCCATATTTGTGTTACACATTACTTAGAAATTCAGTAGAGTAAGCCTAGAGATCAAATAGAGCACCACAAGTCTCCGTGGTTCGACCCGCACTTGCTCAGTCCTACAACCAAGACACCGTGCACTTGCGGTATCACCGTAGGCCATTAAATTTACCCATCTTTCGGGCCTACCAATAGTCAAACCTTAGCTTTGGCCATGCTACAACACTACAGGCATGGCCATGCCACTACTACTAGCATGCCGCGTCTACGCCATTAGCATGTCGTTATGCCATGGCTCCACCAGGCGCTACTATGCCAATGGCGCCACTTCTCTATACAACAAGATGCGGCCATAATCAATGGCCACTCTTCCTCATGAGATGCAATCTCAGCCATCCAAGTTCGCCACCGAATTGACGGACTTGCGACAAGTCCCAGACAACCCGCTACGCCACGGGTACGCCAGGCGCCACTATGCTAATGGCATCACATTGTTACACAACAAAGATGTGGCCATAATCAACGGCTACCCTTCCTCATGAGATGTAATCTCAACCATTCAAGTTCGCCACCAAACCGACGGACTTGTGGCAATTTTTAGGCGGCCGACCAAGGCAAGCCTAATAGCATCACATGTTATTTTCCTATGGCAAAGTCTCTTGACTTTAACTTTCCACACATAGCAACCTGCTACACATTTTCCACGAAAACACTCGAGACATCAAACATGTCACAAACTAGGGGATACTCATCAGGGTATTGGTCTGGCGGTTTACAGGGTGCGGCGTGCAATGCGCCCGTTACAACAAAGTGTCATGAAGTAGGACAATTAGTGGTGGTGAAAAGTAACGGTGTAAACAATTCATTTCCTTCATCATGGAAGCGTAATGATTGACGGTTACATGAATTCACTTCCCTCATCATGGAAGCATAACGTCGATGATTTACGTTACTCTATTCTTCCACCACTCAATTGTTTCCACTTCCTACGAGACTAGGGTACGTTTCAATATGACTTGTATAAATAGGCTTCACCTATTTTCACCAAACAACAGTTTTTGGTCAGCAACAACACAGTATCCATAAATCACCTGGTAGCTTTCCATTCGGCTAGCCCGTTCTACTTTCAGATACAAGTCATAAACAATCACACCATCAGAATCAACGATCTGTTCTCAACACTCTCTTCGCTTCCCTCCCTAAGACCAACCCTTCTCTTTCACTTTGTGACCGAAGCAAGCCTGGAACGACCATTTATTGGTTTAGGCCAGGATTGTATAGATTGATCTCTCGAATCAAAAGTACTCCCGTGCAGTACATTATTTGGGGTTTAGATTCGTTTCTCATCCACACACCCAAATTACCAAAATCAACAGAAACGGTTTTCACCCACAAACAGGGGTAACCATGAGTTTTTTGAAATGGTGATTCAAACGAAGTTTGTAGATCTATATGTTATCTTCAAAATTAATATTTTATTTTCCGATTCGGAACTAAGGTTTGTGAGATGCGGTGTATTAGGTGATTGGGAAATTACCGTATGCGTGGTCGAGTATAAACGAAGATTGTGACATGAAATTGAAAAGGGACATGGCTACCAGGCGCATGTGGATGAACACAAGTCTTCCAAAGATGACAAAGGAAAGAACATCAAACACAACTCTAAGCGTAGTCTACATAAGAAAGGTATGTTTCGTAAAACTGAATCCGGCATTACTTTAATTAAGGGTGATTGTTATGTTTGTAAAATTCCTGGCCACATGGCAATAAAGTGTAGACAACATAAAAACCTTAATAAGTAGGAATTTAATGCTGATTTAGTTGAAACAAACTAGAACGATTTCAGTGGCATGGTGTTGGAAGTTATTTTAATAACCAATGTGAGAGACTGGGTGGACTCTGGAGCCACTAAGCATGTTTGTTGAAATAGAGACATGTTCACCTCTTATCATAGGATAAGGGATTTCGAGAAACTCTTTATGAGTAACTCATCTGCGACAGAGGTTGCATAAAAGGAAAAGGTCGAGCAGAAGCTCATATCTGTAATATTCTCACATTGAATGAAGTTTTCATGTTCCGATCATATGCAAGAATCTTGTACCTTGTTCTGCTGTAGATCGTAAAAGATTTAAAATTTTAATTGAATCTGGAAAACTTGTTGTAACTAGGCAGTGATTTTTTAGGCAAGAGTTATTAGACTTTTGATAGACGCATTTATGTGTCCATATTGATCTCAATTATGTATATTGTTAGTGCTCGATTTTGTACTTATTTGGTTATTTTATGTCTTTGTAGGTGTTTTTGGAGAAATAACCTTTTGCGGCGAATTTGGCTCGAAAAATGGTACTTGGCCTCTCCGGAGAAAATTACTGAAGACACCCCTCAAATGGTTAAGGGGCACACAGTTGATAAGGGGTAAACCACTGCTATTTGAACCCAAAGTGCTATTCGCATCCCAGGAATGGATTAGGGGGCACCATCTTCTTCCCCTTTAAAAAATGGTTTTGGAGGGAACTGAATTATTGTCTGCGTCATTTGCTGGAATCCATTGGAACGATTTTTTCTTGGACTTTCTCGCTGGATAGGATTAACATGGACCTGTTAGAGGATAACAGGCCTGGTGTAGGTAATTTAACGAACTAAATTGGGCTTGATCATCCGCTCGAAGCTAAAACAGGGAAGGAAACGACATGGGTTCTGTTGGAATAAAATATGGAAGTAACATGAAGAGTTTCAAAGGGTTTAGGTCCTGATTGTGTTGTTACCTGATTAACAGGAATAATGACGTGTTTTGGAGTTTCAAAGGGTTTAGGTCATTGCAATTTTTTTCTCCTAACCGAACTTTTCTCTGAAAAACCTGCATATTGAGTTCGGCTACGTCGCAATTTTTCTTCCTAGACGAACTCCTAGTTCGGTTACGTCGCAGTTTTCTTCTCCTAACCGAACTTTTCTCCGAAAGAAAAACTTCATTAAAGCTGAGTTCGGCTACTGTGTTTTGAAATATTAGCCGAACTACACTTGCAGATGAGTTCGCCTACATGTTCTTGATTTCGTGAGTTAACTTTTTAACCAAACCAAAATTAATTTGTAAATTGTTCATTTTTAGGAATCTTTTGGCCAATTCAAGCACCGTTAACTAAATTTGAAATTTCCATGAGTACCCAAAACATCACTCTTGTTGTGGCTCTTAAAGAAAAAGATCTTAAATTTTTTTTTTTCCAAAACCCTCATTTTCATTATCACCTTCATCTTCATCTACTCCCTCTCAATAATTCTTCTTTTGAGGTGGTCGGTAGTGGTGGTGGTCGGTGGTGATGGGAGTAGATGAGAGGGAGTTATATATAGAGGTGGCGGTTACAAAAAATCACCACCACCACCACCACCGACCACCTCAAATCACCACCACCGCCATCTACTCCCTCTCACTAATCCCTCAATAAGCCAATTTAATCCCACTAATCATTAATTAACTCACTAATTATTACACTAATTTAATTACTAATGGCAAGTTTGGTATTAAAAAAAAACTTAGATAAGGGTGACTCATTATTACTTCTAATATCCAACCAAAAAAATGGAGAGTAGTCCCCCACCATTTTTGAGTAGTCCCCAAAATACGGTTCTTCTTTTTTTTGCTAACAAATCTCCTATTCGAAAGTTCTCGACTGTTACGCGGCAAACACCAACTAATTAAAATGTTATTGACTTTTGTTTTGATAACGGACAAAGAAAAAATTTTGATGCCCCAAAACGTTTGCTGCCCAAAGCGGTGCTTTGGGTGCTTTGCCTCAGGGCCGGCCCTGAATGGAATCTTCTTATATTCGGTATTATCTAAAACAGGGAATAATGTGTTATCGGCCAAGGCTGGGGAACAAACTCGGCCCTGTTTGGAAGTTATGTGCCAGATTCTCTTGTATATGTATAAATGAAGAGTTTGGATACGATCAGAAGATACGTGAATGGATAAAAGAAGGAAATAAGTCCCGGAACTTCCGGTGAAAGAAAGGGAGATAAACGAAGATATTTTGGTGTATTTTTGCACATGTTCGCTATATATATGATAGCTCGTGTCCCATGAAGGTGTTCGGGAGTTTTGGGGTCGATTGGAGGCTGCAGAATCAAAGCAAAGAAGTTGCAGGAAGAATACGCAGCAACAGGTGAAGAAGAAGAACATCAAGAACATTGGACAAACAAAAACAGTCGCAGATTCTTCTACACCATACATTTGTCGTTCTTCTACAGTCTTAAAAATTGTAACAGTGATTTCTGTAACGACCTTTAAGTGTTGCAGATTCTCTGTATTATTACTTCATCCAATAAAAAAAACCACTTTTTGAGCCATGAATAAATATTTTGAGTGTGTTTTCATCATGTGGAGCTAAACCCCATCACTGGGATGACGGAGGAAGCCAATTCTCATCACTGTGGTAACTCTATTTAATTCTTTTTATAACTTTTGCATTAATATAAATGGATTATGATTTTAAATTAATTAGTTGTCATTTAGTTTGATGGGTTATGCATAGCTTTAGTGTTTTGATAACCCATGCTTACCATTTACAATTAATGTTTTATAAAATCTACCTTGGCAAAGATTAAGAGTCAATAACTGTTGTTTTTGGAGCTATACATGTCTAAGAATTAATATTGAAACCATAGAATTAGAGTTTGGTGGAATCCACGATTCCCAAAGAATCTCTCAATATTGTCATTATCTTTTCTTTTATTTGCCAGATTAATTTTATTTAAGTCTAAAATCAACAACTTCACAAGTCCGAGAATCAAACCCTTTACTTACCACAATTAAAACTACATCAGTTTTTGGCGCCGCCGACGCGGACTTGTATTTAATTTTAGGTTTTAGGTTTTGCATTATTTATTTATTTTAGGTTTTGTATATATTTTATTTATTATTATTTTTTCTTTTTCTTTTTTTAGATTATTTTTTGTTTTATTTTACTTCTTTGGTATTTTTGTTTTTGTTGTGTAGGATTTGCTTGAAACGAAACGTGGAAAGTTGAACTTGCCTTACAAAAAGGGAGAAACTGAAGATTTTATTTTTTAGACTTTCATCTTATTTTTAGTAGTTTCTTTATTTATTTTTGGACTTGTAATTTTCTTTTATTTGTTTGTGTTTATTTTTAGTACTTTATTTATATAAAAAAAAAACACTGCACACACCAATTGCATCTTCGTCAGACTACCGAGTTTAGGAAAATTGGTGGATTAGTAAGCTGAACCCGTGCCTTGGGCCTTATGGGAGTTACCCACCTGAAAGTTCACAAACCTCAGCCTCGTACCTTTGGGTATATTTCGCTGTAGGTAACCCAAGCTTACCTAAATTAGTTAGCCCAGCATTTGCATGTGCACATTTTGTTGAATTCTTGTATGCCAGAACGTAAAAGAGACGCTCTAGGACGGTTTATGCGTGAAAAACCTAGAAGTGATATTTTAGGAAACAAGAATCTTGACTACCTTAATCTAGAAAGTCATATTTTTGGACGTTCTTCTCACGGTGAGAAAATATCCTCAATACTTCTATTTTTCCAAAATGGTTGAGGAAAAGGATGATGAGGTCCCGATAAAAACCCTTAGGGATCGTTTGAACCCGTCTAGGGTAGTGCGTGACCCGTGTGTAGTTATACCCGGCTTCTACGGTCCAATTTGATATTAGACCTGAGACTATTGGCATGCTTCGTACCTTTAGGGGGTTAGAGAATGAGAACCCATATACCCACATAAGAGACTTTGAAATGATTTGTGACACAATGAACTATCTGAATATCTCCAAAGATGTGCTTAGGTTACATTTGTGTCACTTCTGTCTCTATGATAAAGCCAAAGAGTGGTATCATTTTATTCCTTCTAAAACAATTACCACTTGGGATGGTCTTGTAGAGGTATTTGTTAAGAAATTCTACCCACACCATAAGACTAGCAAATGTTTCGGCGGTCTATCCAAACCTTTAAGCGAGAAATTAGGTGAAAACTTCATGATTATGTAGAAAGGTTTAGTGAATTGTTATACCAGTGTCCACATCACGGCTTTGAAAAATCCCACATGGCCCAAATTTTATATGAGGGCCTTGATAGTGAAACCCATATGCATGTAGAAACAATTAGTGGTGGAGAATTTACCCATCAGGACCCAGATGAATGTTTTGACGAGTTCATCGAGTTAGCCAAAAAAAATAGGAAATGGGCTTCAATGAGAGAACCAGAAATACCTAGAAATACTATCCATAGGATCGATAGAGTTGATTATGGGTCATATATTCTTAGGCGTATAGAAGCCTTAGAAATGAATCAAGGGTCACACCATGCTAGATACGAAGAGCAAGCCAATGCTCTTTATAACAACTCTAGGTTTGAAAATCGTCAGAGATTTGATCCATATTCAGATACCTATAACCCTGGTTGGACGAACCACCCTAATTTTTCTTGGTCTAAGGGCCAGAGTCAAGGTCAGTCTAGTATTTCCCAGGCTCTCCCAAGTTTTGGGTATACTAAGAAATATTTAGGGCCAGATCAGTATCAGAACCTGTCGGATAAAAAAATCATGAGCTTAGAAGAGTCTCACCATCTTATCTCATAACAATGCAGTGTTTAAGCAAACGGTTGATAAAGGTTTACAGGAAAACTCTCAGGCTATTTCAGAGCTAAAAAATCAGGTTAGTATAATTGCAGAGTTTTTGAGCGAAAGAGAGAAAGGCAAGTTACCCAGTCAACCACTACCCAATACTAGAGCAATTCATGAAGTATCCTTTAGAGAGGAAGAGTTCAATCATGTGAACTTTGTAACAACTCTTAGAAGTGGTAAATCGGTAGACAATAAGGTAGCCATGCCTAATAGTGGACATACTGTAGATCCACCTTTTAGTTCCCAAGATGAGCCCCAGAAGGAGCCACTAGCTGAAGAGACGGATAAAATTTCTAGTGATGCCAATGTGGTTCCCGATAGATCTCATTTTGTGCCCAGAGCCCCATATCCACAGTTGTTAGTTCCAACTAAGAGAGAGTCGACTTTCAACGAAATAATGGAGATTTTTAAGCAGGTAAACATTAACATCCCTTTACTAGAAGCAATTAGGAAAATTCCTGCTTATGCCAAGTTTCTTAAGGATATTTGTACTCGAAAGCGTAAGCTTAATGTACATAAGAAAGCCTTTTTAGCTGATCAGGTAAGTTCAATCCTTCTGAACCAAACCGCCCTAAGTATAAAGACCCTGGATGCCCCACCATATCTTGTACAATTGGTAATCACATGGTTGATAAGGCATTACTTGACTTATGAGCCAGTGTTAACTTACTCCCGTATCATGTTTACACCCAACTAGGTCTTGGTGAGTTGAAACCGACTAAAATCACCCTACAGTTAGCTGATATGTCTGTGAAAGTACCTCGTGGTGTCATAGAGGATGTACTGATTGAGGTTGATAAATTTATTTATCCAGTGGATTTTGTTGTTCTAAACACTCAACCTGTTCAGGACCCTAGTGCTCAAATACAAGTGATTTTAGGTCGCCCATTTTTAGCCACATCTAATGCTATCATCAACTGTAGGACCGGACTTATGAACATATCTTTTGGTAATATGACCACTGAACTAAATGTCTTTAATGTTACTAGACAACCTTCTAATGAATTAGAGGAAGTGAATATGATTAGCACTTTAGTTCAGGATCTAGTTCAGGATAATTGGGACGACACCTTAATGGATGATTCTTCGGATTAATTTGATGAAATTTTCTTAAGTCAGTTAGGTGACCAAACTGTTGAACTAGAAGAAGCTCTTTAGTATCTTAAAGACTCCGAGGATCCAGAATTCAAGCAATAGTTAGGGGTTTGTCTGAGAATACTTATTACCCTAAGTTTGGGGGTAGTGATGGTCAAGTATCGCCATTAGAAGTCCCTAACTTGGGACTCGAGCCTAGTGTACCTAAGGTATTATTTGAGTTACTTCCGATTCCACAACCTGATCCTCCTGATATTGTCCAAAAGGAAATCCATCTATTAGAAACATGTTGTTCAAATGAGTCTATTTGTCAAGACACTCATATGAAGCCCAAGTGGGCACCACAGAAAAACCCAGTTGTCTTGCAGGAATCCTTGGATGAGGATGTGCTATGTCTGTTCATTTTTCTGATTTGGTGCAGTTGTCTAATAATTGTGGCAATTTTATTTGATTTTGTTGACCCACAGTTGTTTCGACTATTGATATATGATTTGAAAGGTAATTAGCTATTTTGTGGTATTTAGCGTCTGGCTGAAGACTTTAAACTTAGCATTTCTTGGGAGGTAACCCAATATTCATGCGACACGGTAATATCTTTCCTTATCTCCTTTGCTTCAAATGGTAACAGTTTGTCCTTGTTCATGCTTTTAATTTCATCTTTAGAACATTGAGGACAATGTTAGATTTAAGTTTGGGGGTATGGGAGAAACTTTTTAGTTGCATTGTTAAAATCCAGAGCCTAGAAATTTACGCTTATTAAGGATGGCACTAACCAATCTAAGTGGATGGAAGCATTTTGGTTGTAGGAGTTGAGGAACCAATCTGAGTAGATGGAAACATCTAAAGAGTCTATTCATAAAAGCACAGAGCTCAGGTGTTAGAAATAACATGGTAGTTTCGCCATATCTCGTTGAGTCAAGTGTTAGAAATAACATGGTGTTAGAAATAACATGGTAGTTTCACTTCTGTTTTTATTTTGTTTTCTTTTTAAAATATGTTTCTCTAAGTGATTAGGTGGGGCTCACGATTCAAGTTGTTACCAATGCTAGGATGAAATAGAGTGATTGAGTTACTAAGAAAAAGAAAAAAAAAAAAAAAAAAATGACCAAACCAATTTGACCAAACGGAATAATTCTCAAAACTAAATAAATATTATCACTTCACACTTGGATAGAAATATGTGTGTGTTCTCCCTGTCTCCGTCGCCTAAACAAGCGTGGAACGCAGGATCCACGGGAATTATCATGTAATCTGCTGACAAGAAGCATGCGCTTGGATCCGCAAGATCTAATCATGTTTTTTTTAAAAATAAAAAATAAAAAAATTGTTAATGTTTAGTGAATAAATCGACCGCTGGTTCCCTTGTATATGCCAGACGAGTTGATCTAGAATTAGGACTATCGACCACTGGTTCCCTTGTATATGCCAGTTGTGTTGATATTAGTCAGACCAGTGTCTCAGTCCATTAGGATAGGTTCATTTTGGCAGTGGCCTTCAGACAGATATGAGAAACACCGTTCACCTAGTCAACATCATAACCATCTACGTTTTTCTATATCCATCTCTTAATCTATCCATGTGATTTGTTGACTCCGGATATTGATGTCCATAGTGCGACTATATGAGTAGAGCTTTGTCACTTATATATGGATTTTAGTATGCTTGAGTGCAAACTCGTGTACAACAATTGGAATTTCGTATCAGGGTACTTCCTCCTGTAGTCAAAAAGTATGCCAACCAAGGAGATTCTTTAGTGCTTTCCAAGGTTCTGCGTAGATAGCTAGGGTCTGGAATAAAGGTTTTGTAGGTATATCTCTAGTAAGCCCTCCCGAGACTATAACTCGGCCACTAGGGCCACCTAGGGGTTCAAAGGCTTATTGCATACGCTAAATGCAATCGACGATGCCTGCGACAGTGAGTTAGGATTTTATTTTCTAGATTTGATTTTCTCGGGACTAGCAAATAATAAGTTTGGGGGTATTTGATAGACGCATTTATGTGTCTATATTGATCTCAATTATGTATATTGTTAGTGCTCGATTTTGTACTTATTTGGTTATTTTATGTCTTGGTAGGTGTTTTTGGAGAAATAAGCTTTTGCGGCGAATTTGGCTCGAAAATGGTATTTGGCCTCTCCGGAGAAAATTACTGAAGACACCCCTCAAATGGATAAGGGGCACACAGTTGATAAGGGGTAACCCACTGCTATTTGCACCCCAATCTACTATTTGCACCCAAAGTGTTATTCGCATCCCAGGAATGGATTAGGGGGCACCATCTTCTTCCCCTTTTAAAAATGGTTTTGGCGGGAACTGAATTATTGTCTGCGTCATTTGCTGGAATCCATTGGAACGAGTTTTTCTTGGACTTTTTCGCTGGATAGGATTAACATGGACCTGTTAGAGGATAACAGGCCTGGTGTAGGTAATTTAACGAACTAAATTGGGCTTTATCATCCGCTCGAAGCTAAAACAGGGAAGGAAATGACATGGGTTCTTTTGGAATAAAATATGGAAGTAACATGAAGAGTTTCAAAGGGTTTAGGTCCTGATTGTGTTGTTACCTGATTAACAGGAATAATGACGTGTTTTGGAGCTAAGGAAAAGGAATGAAATCTTCTTTATATTCTGTATTATCTAAAACAGGGAATAATGTGTTATCGACGGAAACTGGGGAAGAAACTCGTCTCTGTTTTGAAGTTATGTCTTGAATTCTCTTGTATATGTCTAAAGGAAGAGTTTGGATACGATCAGAAGATACGTGAATGGATAAAAGAAGGAAATAAGTCCCGGAACTTCCGGTGAAAGAAAGGGAGATAAACGAAGATATTTTGGTGTATTTTTTCACATGTTGGCTAATATAGGATAGCTCGTGTCCCATGAAGGTGGTCGGGAGTTTTGGGGTCGATTGGAGGCTGCAGAATCAAAGCAAAGAAGTTGCAGGTTGAATACGCATCAGCAGGTGAAGAAGAAGAACATCAAGAACATTGGACGAACAAAAACAGTCGCAGATTCTTCTACACCATACATTTGTCGTTCTTCTACAGTCTTAAAAATTATAACAGTGATTTCTGTAATGACCTTTAAGTGTTGCAGATTCTCTGTATTATTACTTCATCCAATAAAAAAACACCTTTTGAGCCATGAATAAATATTTTGAGTGTGTTTTCATCATGTGGAGCTAAACCCCATCACTGGGATGACGGAGGAAGCCAATTCTCATCACTGTGGTAACTCTATTTAATTCTTTTTATGACTTTTGCATTAATATAAATGGATTATGATTTTAAATTAATTAGTTGTCATTTAGTTTGATGGGTTATGCTTAGCTTTAGTGTTTTGATAACCCATGCTTACCATGTACAATTAATGTTTTATAAAATCTACCTTGGCAAAGATTAAGAGTCAATAACTATTGTTTTTGGAGCTATAAATGTCTAAGAATTAATATTGAAACCATAGAATTAGAGTTTAGTGGAATCCTGATTCCCAGTAATCTCTCAATATTGTCATTATCTTTTCTTTTATTTGCCAGATTAATTTTATTTAAGTCTAAAATCAACAACTTCATAAGTCCGAGAATCAAACCCTTTACTTACCACAATTAAAACTACATCAACTTTGGGTCTATATAAGCTTAAAGGAAAAACTGATGAAGTGAACATAGTTGATTCTTGTGCTTTCTTTGTGTGATTGAATGTTTTGCGTGGTACACTTGGAACCGTAAGCATAGGCTGCGTACCCAAATTTAGTTTGGATTTTGAATACAAAAGTGAAATCTGTGTAGATTCAAAATATGCTTTAAAATCTTTTAGCACAAATGTTCAGAGTAATTCTAAGCCCTTAGAATTAATTCAGTATGGTAAAAGATGGTTTATAACTTTCGTAGATGATCGTACAAGGTACTATCTTGTATACTTGCTTAGGGATAAGGTTGATGCCTTAGAAGCCTTAAGATGTATAAACTTGAAGTTGAAAAACCAATTAGAAGCCTTGAACATAATAACCGTATCCTTAAGGAGATGATAATTGCCATGTTGATTAGTTCAGCATTATCTGCGGCATTGTGGGGGGAGGCAGTCCTCTTAACTAGTATATCCTGAATAGAGTACCCTTTTAAGGATCAGATGAAACTCAATATGATTTATGGAAAGGTAGATGACCTTCTTATGAATGCGTCAAAGTGTGGGGGTGTTTGACTAAGATTGTCATCCTCTTCCTAAAAAAAATAGATAGAAACCAAAAAATGTTGATTGTGTCTTCTTATGGGGTATGCTGAGTATACTTCTACATATAGATTTTTTGGTTGTGTGTTCTGTTTTTTCAAACTTTGGTGTGATTTTCTGACTTTGGTGTGAATATTATTAAGGAATTTAGGGATGCTTAGTTCTTTGAAAAATGTTTATTCTTAAACATGTACCTCATTAGAGATGTGTTGTTGATCCCCTAGATTTATTTTCAAATAGTCAGAACTTATCTTTAAGGAAGATGAAGTTGAGGTTGAGCATAAGAGAAGTAAAACAATTAGACTTGAGACTTCTTATGAAGCCGACTTCATAACATGCATAGCTTAGTCTAAGCCCTAGACTTGTAAAGAAGCCTTGACATCTACTGAAACCCCATTTTGGTAAGAAGCTTCATTTAGTGAAACAGACTTAGTCCGTCGGAACCAGACTTGGGAGCTTGCTAGTTTACCTCCAGGGAGTAAGACCATGGGATGTAAATGAGTCTTTAAATGGAAACGTTAGATAGATAGAACTATGGAAAAATATTAGGCTAAGTTGGTAGCTAAAGGCTATAGACTAAAAGAATGTGTAGATTCCCTTGATTCTTATTCACTTGTGACGAGATTTACTTCTGTTGAGATGCTAATTGATATTGCTGCCATAAAACCGTGAAGTAGATAAAGAGATTTACATAGACCAACCTGAGGACTTTGTAGTGAAAGGTTATGAAGACAAAGTTTGTAAGTTGAACAAATCATTGTATGGTTTTCAAATAAGCACGTAAACAGTGACATGGAAAATCTGAATAGTATATTTAAAAGTAACTTGTTAAGGATGCATGTGTGATTGTATGCTTGTATGTTGATGATATGCTTATACTTGATACAAACATAGATGTGATTAATTCCACTAAAAACATGCACTGAATGAGAACGTTGACTTGAAAGACTTAGTCCCTTTTGATGTAATCTTAGGGATGAGGGTTAGAAGATAATCAAACATTTATAGTCTTAGTCGTTCTCATTATTTTGAATTTGTGCTTAAGAGATATAATCAGTCTGATTGTAAGCATGCTTGTACTCCATACAATTCTTCTTGTAGACTCAAGAAAAATAAGGGTAATGAAGTATCTTAACTTAAATACTCAAGAGTTATAGGATGTCTGATGAATTTAATAAACTGTAAGACTCCATACATTTCCTATATTATGAGTAAGTTAAGTAGATATACTTGTAGTTCAGAGCAAGAGCATTGAGATGAACTTAGTAGAGTATTATGGTACCTAAAATACTCTATTACCTTTTGTTTGATTTATGAAAGGTATCTTGTTATCCTTGAGGGACTTTGAGATGCAAACTGGATAGTTGACTCAGAGGAGTCTAAGTCTACGAGTGGATATGTTTCCACTCTAGTAGGAGGGTTTATTTTTGGAAGATTTCCAAACATACTTATATTGCTCAATTCATTATGGAATCTGAGAGTATTGCGTTATAAAAAGCACGAGAGGGGGCCGAGTGCCTAAGATGCTTTTTAGAAGACATTCCTCTCTGGCATAGGCCTGTGCCAGCTATATCTATACATTGTGTTAGCCAAGCTATAATAGCTAAAGCTAAAAATAACTAATCTCAATCGGAGTTATTTCCATTGATAGGATAAAGTCCAAGGAGAACATCACACAACCTTTGACGAAAGGTTTATAAAAAGAGATAGTTAAAAATGCATCGAGGGGGATGGGGCTTTAAGCTCATAAATTAAACTTGCCATGAAGGATACTCAACCTTGCTGACTGGAGATCCCAAGATCAAGGTTTCGAATGAGATAACTAATTTGTGGTGGGTAAAGGTAAACACTATCGGAGAATTTCATTCTCTATCCCTTCCCTATGGTGTAGACGTGATAGTGTGACTGCATGTGAAGGATGACTTTTAAGAATTCTTAATGAGTTGTATAGTTTCAATTTAAGATTGAAGTGGGGTGTGGCAGTAACACTCTTTATGGAAACGCACCTATCTGAATGAGGAAGTGGGGCCGCTTCCTATGAGAATATGAGCTTTGATTCTCTAGAGCATTTTGAGAAAGGGATATGTCCAGGGCCAAATTGGACAAAACGACACGAGCTTGGCAGCAACCTTGGAGATATCATCCGTGGTCGTTATCGCGAATCACATCAAACGCTAGCAGTTCAAGACATAGTTCACTGTCTCTAGCAAGTAATTCAGTAATATCTCACTAAGCAAAGGTTCAAGACCTCATGGACACCTTTTCCTAAAATGGTATTTCCTGCGCTTTTTATGTGATTTTCATTTTGATGGTTTTGGTATTACTGGAACTTAGGACCTAAGGGTCACTAAGGGTTCACTAGTTCATGCTTTTTCACTTTGGTGAAAGGAACCTTTAGTCTCACTTGTGAGGAACTAAAGATGAAATCTCTCTATACTATATGATTTTTGCAATCCATAGTATGACCATGGGGTCAACACACTGTTGTGTGAGGGAGATGACGTTGGAATGGCTAGTATGACTTCAACATGCACGATCTATCTGTGAGATTTGGTTGTTGATTTACCAAGATCTATCTGTGTTTTCGTGTTTTATTGAGTTTTCATTCATGTGGGGGATTGTTGGAAAACGATTAATAAAATATGATTTTTAAAGTTTTAATAAAAATTATAATTTATTGTTTTCTTTTGTGAATGAAAAACTTATTAGTCCCACACCGTGGAGTTTCCACTTTTAGTTGTTTTAAGAGACTATATAAGTTTTTAGTCCCACATCGGGGAGTTCATCTTTTTAAGTTGTATTATTCCATTGTATAAAGAAATTCACTACTTTTGAAAAATCTATGGGAAAGGGGTTTCTCTATATTTTAGAGGGACCCCCAAGGGAAGATATTTTATATTGTTTTCTTATGCGTTCGCGATTTTCCTTAAGGGTTTTTTCGGAGTTTCCAAGCTCAAGTTGAGCATCTACTACATATGCTAGTAGTAGGTGTATTAGGGTGTTTTATCCTGGAGATATCCGTCTTGTGAGGGATATAGCATCACTCTTGAGTGTAGCCAGGCGCTAATGTCTTAAGGGCAACGTGTTGAACACGTGACTCACTTTGTTTTCACAAAGTTTCGCCTTGTTGCTGTTGCGGAGATCTGGGGAGCTCGTCCGTTTCATCGATCACTTCCATTATAAAGGAGCTAAGTATCAATAACTTTTACTTATTTGATTTTTTCCTTGTTTTTGATTATTGCACCCAACAGAATAAACTTAGTAAGGAAAAGGTAGATTAAATCGTTCAATCAATAAAAGTTTTGAAACGGATGACATATGTTTTCATATTATTGTATAGTGAACGGAATAATATACGTCTTTTACAATCAGAACCTCCTTAGTTCACAAATTCCTCGCAAAAATAACCATCCTGGATAAAATCCTATACCTATTTGCCATATCTGTAGTGAAAAAGTTAGAGAAAGCCAAAGAAATTTTTTCCTTCGCTGCAATATTATTATCTAAGGTTTCAGAGGAATCTCAAACGATAAGCAGCACTATACTAGATGACTGCTACAGCAGTATGGGGCCGACGAAGAAATTGACATGATCAGAAGCTATGGTTTTACCACCCAGCAACAAAATCTGTAACATTGCACACCAAGACACTCGGGGACACAAAGACTGACTAACTTGACTGACTTGAGCAGTTGAGCTTTCAACTTGAGTATGCATGCAGAGACAAATTGACAATAAATGTGTTTAACATAAAAAAAAAATCGGCACAAAATAAACTGGCGTCATTAGGGGCGACCCCGAAAGAATTAGGGGCAACTAATAAGACAAAATAGGGTCACCCAAAACTAAAATAAAGCCACCCCTTATCTAAAAATTTTCGAAATGTCTAAAATGCCCTCAATAATCGGTATATAATACTACAATTGGTAGTTTAGTTTGATGTATGTTGGTTTGTGTTACAAAAATTATAATAGGTAGTTAAAATGGTAGTCTCATGATGTGCTTTATCTACCGATTGTGGTTGTATCCCCAAATTCAAAATTTTCAAAAACCAATGGAATTTTGAGTTTCTCTATTTTCACAAACGGTAGACTCGTGATGTTTATTATCTACCGATTATACAATCGCAGTCTCGTTATGTTCATTATCTACCGATTGTGCTAGTAGTCCCAAATTCGAAATTTTCAAAAACCAATGAAATTTTGAGTTTCTCTATTTTCACAATCGGTAGACTCGTGATGTTTGTTATCTACCGATTATACAATCGGTAGTCTCGTGATGTTCTTTATCTACCGATTGTGGTTGTAGCCCCAAATTCGAATTTTGCAAAAACCAATGGAATTTTAAGTTTCTCTATTTTCACAATCGGAATAAACTCGTGATGTTTATTATCTACATATTATACAATCGGTAGTCTCGTGATGTTCATTATCTACCGATTGTGCTAGTAGTCCCAAATTCGAAATTTTCAAAAACCAATAGAATTTTTAGTTTCTCTATTTTCACAATCAGAATAGACTCGTGATGCTTATTATCTACCGATTATACAATCGGTAGTCTCGTGGTGTTCATTATCTACCGATTATGCTAGTAGTCCCAAATTCGAAATTTTCAAAAACCAATGGAATTTTGAGTTTCTCTATTTTCACAATCGGTGGACTCGTGATGTTTATTATCTATCGTGATGTTATTTATCTACCGATTGTGGTAGTAGCCCAAAATTCAAATTTTTCAAAACCAATGGAGTTTTGAATTTTCTCAAAGAAAAGAAGAACATAGTCACAATCGGTAGATAAAAAAAAATACTAAACTACCGATTATGAAGGGACATATAAGTATTTTCAACCTATTTTGTCTTATTCAGTCGCCCCTAATTCTTTTAGGGTCGCCCTAATGACGCCAGGAAAAATAAATATCATAATTAATAATTGTTGATCAAAAGAATATCATAATTAATTATTTATACTAATAAATATTCAGATTTGATTAAGAAAAGATATGTAATGCATGATTTATAAAGGGGATATCAGTCCTAATATGGATTGATACCATTTCATCGATCTAACGGTCAAGATTGGTAGGATTTTTTTGTTTTATATGAAACGGTATCGCCACTGGTAGGACTCGGTATCCCCGTCTAAATCATGATGTAATGCCTGCGGCTATTCATAACTTCATAAGCAAAGAGAATCACATTCCTCTCGACACTTGTCGCTAACCCATGTGCATTCTCACTACGTTTTAACTTAATTTGGAATTGGGAGTTTGACCATAGAAACCTAAAATAGTAAAATAGTTTCTTTTCTTCCTAGCGTGGAAGTCAATATCTCTCCTCTTCTCAGTTTGTATGTCCCAAACTCACAAAAGAAAATTCCCACAAAACAAAAGCAAAGCCCACCGTATTTGTTGCTCTCTCTAATTTCAAATCTCCTTCACACTCATTCTTCTGTAAATTCAATAGTCCATCATCCAGTCTCGTCCCTCTCTCTGGTGCTGCTGCGGTACTATGTCTCTCGGTTCATCGTTGAAAAGATCCTTTTCTCCATTGATCTCTCATAACACTACTCATTTGTTTCGAAATCAAGCTGGAGAATCATCTTCATCTTCATCATATCCATGGTGTTATTGCTTTTGCTGATTGGGATACTCAAACAAATCCTTCGGTTTTACAACAAGATAATCATTCAGCTGATACCTCTAACTAAAGGAAACCTAAATTCATATATTTGGGGGTAAGCTTGCTCTTCGATTTGTTTTTTTGCTTGGGTTTTCTGTGGAATTAATAATTTTACAAACTGATTTCACAAATTAATAACTGGTTTAGAGCCGGATCTGAACATAATTATTGTCTTCTAAATACCTTAAAAAGATCATATCAACAAAGTTTTCTACCTGAGAATGCGCAATTTTTATTTCCTCGCATGTTCAGAACATTAAAGCTTACATTCCTAATTCTATGCAAACTTATTTTGGTTTGCATAGCTTTTAAATGCACGTTGAACTTGTTGCTAACCGTCAATAGATTAAGGTGAGAAACATTACCCACTTGGCATGAACAATAGTAGCCAGCAGTTATGGGGGCGAGTGGCGACTTAGCATGGTGCCTTGAGCTCTTGGAGTAAGATAAAATCAAAGATAGTTGTTAGTCATATATAACTAATATATATGTAAGTTGAACAAATCAAATGCGGAAGCGGGTTATTAGTTCGTACCTTGTAATCGCTCCAAATGAGGATGACGCCGAACCAACGGATCACTTGCGTTTCACGTTCTTGAACCTTCAAACTGGGCGGTGAGTAGGTGCCACAAAAATGAGCACAAACTATATTTCCAAAAACTAAATACCGTATAGAACTTCAACTTCTTCTCCAAAGGACACTAAGGGATTTTGGTGATTCTACAACTAATGTTTGAATACTAGAAGACTTTGCTAGCTAACTAGAATGCTCACTTACATACTCTCTAGCTAGTTTGATTACTCTAAATACTTAGCTTACTTGCTGAACTCATTTCTTTCTTCCTTAGTTACTTCTAAACATATGAGAATTATGAGTCTATTTATACTTGAATTTCAAGCATGTACTCTTGGCAAGTGTCAAGCTTTTGGGAGCAAAAATCAAACACATGTCACAAGTTCTAACACTTGGAGTCATGGAGTAAACACATGGAGTAAGTGATCAAACACTTGTTAGCTTCATGCAAATACATGGTGGAAAGAAACAAGACACATGTTTCACCATGGCTTACTTAGCCGGAGAAGGATTTTTCCTTTGACAAAGTCAAGCATATGACTTTATTCATCCACCCAAGATGGACTTTGGGCATGCACACACACAATGGTGCCCATATTTCCAACATCTCCCACTCACACATAGTGTGTGTAACGCCAGCATGCTTCCCAATCAATGTCCTTAGAGGAAAATGTTCATATTAGTAAATAGTTTGTGCGACCGTCGAGATACCTTCATTTTGGGAGATCCATACTAGAACCTCATTACGAGTCAGCATGGAGACATCAACCCTTCACAAAGAATGTTTGTATCTCATTACCTCAGATAATTTGACTACACCTGACACAATACTCTTAATCCCTCTAGCAAGCAGTATTGCACCCATGTACATTTTATCAATTGTACTCATGATTTTCTACAGACGAAAAACACTGGCCAGCTATGAGTCACAATTCATGGTGTATCATCAAATTTTGTTCCAAGAAATTCATATCGTTCCAATTCAACTTAACATCTTTCCTAGACATGTATCATCATACGGGAAGTTGCATCGTATTAGAAAACATGCTAAAGTAGCATCATTAAGTATCCTCTTCATGACATAAACTCAAGTCAAAGGGGTAAATGAATTGGATATTAATCCAATGGCTCACACAGCAATGAAGCAGGAATCATTCATCGCTCTCACAATCGGTCGACTTAGCACATACATCACAAAGTGTATGCTATGGCGTTTCTCCCACTCAAATGGGCATGTCCAAACATAAAAGCATACGCCATATAGATCTTAGTCTAGTCGTCATTTAAGCGCCTAACTTGACTTTCTGTTCCAACAGATCATTCACATAGTAACTGTTCGAAAATCACATCTGGCTTTATAACATGCTTCATTAAATGGTGGTCACATTTAATTATCGATCTCTCTGTGAGATCTCATCTTAAACATATTAAGGCGACTTATACAAGTATATAAAAGTCTGCTACAAAAGCACATGTGTGTTTTTTTCGGAAAAACATATCTTCCGAAAAATGTCTCTTCTTTTGTCTCATCTTGCTCGCTATACTAAGCGCCAAGGCGAATCACCTGTGTGAGTAGGCCAATTCTTTCCTGCCGACAATTAATCATCCATGTACACATGAAGAGTATTCACAGAGACTATTAAAATCTTATTTAACACTCAATACTCATTCACCTAATAATAATGTCATCAAATGCTCTTCATATCGAATCCTGCATAATCTCACGTTCTCTGCATAAGATTAGAAAGAAAATCTCGTGGAGATATGTCTAAGAACAAACTTTATTCATGCAACCATATCACGTATAACATGGGATCACATACTTATGTGTTTGGCTTTCCATGGTATTCAAGGCTTATCTTTCACACATGCAATATCTCTCGTGTGCTATCACTGTGAAGCAACACTATGTCCTTTGCATGTTCAGAGACACCAAGTATCATAGGAAGTCTCCTTAACCAGAAAGCTTCTAAGAGTGCAACATATTCGGCTTCTAGTGTAAATAGATAAATGCACTTCCGCTTATGACTACACCAACTGACTGTATGCATGTCCTCCAAGAGCATATCCTGGAGTATTCGTATACTGATCTTCCTAGAAGTTATTTCAAGATAACGTATATCCCGTAGATCGTTCCACTAAGTTGTATCTAGGTCCCTTAAGGTAACGATTTACCAAATCCACTGTCAAACTTATGTCAGGTCTAGTACACAACATAGCGCACATTAGTCTCCTGACTGCAGAGGCATAAGGTACTTTGGACAATAATTCTTTTCTTTTCTATCTTTAAGAAAATAATCCTCCCATAGGAGTGTCGATGGGTTCAAGAATATTCTTTTATGTAAGTCTCTTGAGACAAACTAATAATCTTTCTTGAGAGATATCGTGTGATCTCAAACACACAATACATAATTATTCATATCCATGTCCGTCATTCCAAAAATTATAGGAAAACCATTCCTTAGTGGCGACAACACATTCTAGATCATTAACTGCTAGTAGAATCTACATACAATGTTATGACAATAATATTTCCTTGGATCGTTTAACGTACACACAATGGTCCTCATCAATTATCTCGTAACCATCATAGGTGATAGAGTGATGGAGACACATATGCCATTATCTAGACGATTATTTAAGGATAACAAAAGGATATTTGAGACGGAAAACTTTGCACTCTTATTCCTTGACCCCAAATCTCGTAGGTAAAGACACAACATCTCGTCATCTAGTCCTCCGTTGAGGAATGTAGTTTTAACATCCCTTTGGAATAATTATAAATCCAAATGTGCAACTGTAGCATGAGGCGAATTGAGGAAAACACCTTACTACATAGGAAGAGGTTTTCTCATAGTCTATACCCTATTGATGAGTATATACTTTTTCCACTAAACAAGCTTTGTATTTTTCGATTGAACCATCTGTCTTACGTTTAATTTTAAAGACCCATTTGTTTCCAATGGCCTTTCGCCCAGGCGGAAGATCAACCAACTCCAAAACATCATTCTTATCCATTGATTTAATTTCCTCTTGCATTGCAAAAAGCCATTTATTGCAATCGACTGAAGAGATGGCTTCTCTAAAAGAAGTAGTCTCATCTTCAATACTTGTAGCATATATTAATATTCCCCCTTCAATCTCAAAGTGACGACGGGGTACTTTTCCACGCTCACTTCTATGTGGTTCAAAAACTTGTGTCCCTAGCGGTTCACTCCCACTAAGATGTAGATCACTCCCACTATCTTCAGCGATTATAGGTTGAGAAACTAATTCTCTACCTTCGCTTAAAGATGGTAAGATATCTTCACTCTCTTTTATTTCAAAGAGTTCCAAGTTTTTGTTAATGTCATTGATTCAAGGAAAATCATTTTCAATGAAAACAATATCTCTGGACTCTATCTCAGTCATCCCTCCACTTGGATGTTCACCATACATCACATATCCTTTTGAGCAATCCGATATCTTATAAAGACAAGCTTTCTTGCTCTAGGACCTAGCTTTCCATACACATGAGAAGCGTTGTGAACATAACCAGCTGAACCCCATGGGCGCAAATTTCCTAAATTAGGTTTTTCTCCTTTCCAAAGTTCATATGGCGTAAAAGAAACCGATTGAGTTGGGACACAGTTCAAAATGTAGGCCGCAGTCATAATAGCATCCCCCCAGAAAGATATTGGTAGGTTGGATTGCGCCATCATTGATCTAACCATATCCAATAATGTTCTATTTTGTCTCTCCGCAACACCATTTTGTTGCGGAGTATTTGGAATAGTAAGCTTCCTAGTTATTCCCTTACTCTCACAAAATTCCCTGAACATATCGGATAAATATTCGCGTCCACGGTCAGTACGGGGAGTCTTTAAACTCTTCCCAGTTTGATTCTCAACTTCTGCAACAAAGCGCTTGAAACAATCCAAGGCTTCATAGCGGTGAGCAATCAAATATACATAACCAAATCGCTTATAATCGTCAATAAATGTGAGAAAATAAGAATAGCCATGTCTAGCTTTAACATTCGTAGGTCCACAAATATCAGAATGCACTAGCTCAAGAGGTTGAGCAGCACATTTGGCCTTACCAAAAGGTTTTCTACAAGATTTTCCTTCTAGACAAGGATCACATACGGGTAAAGAAACTTTAGCGAGTGAGCCTAGATGGCCTTCTCGAGCTAACCGAGTTATCCTATCTTGCCCGATATGTCCTAGTCTAGCATGCCAAGTCACACAGCCAATAACACTACTACTACTAGCATCAGACACTAAAGTCTAAGAAGAAACAGAATTAAACAAGTCTAATTTAAAGAAATTATTACATATATAACCATGTCCAAACAAAGTACCATAAAAGAATATGTCCAACCTACCGTCTTCTATATTAAAAGAGTACCCAAAACTGAGAATTGCAAGAACTTTGAGTAGATTATGATAAACTCCAGGTACGTAGAGCACACTGTGAAGTGTTAAATGTGACGAGAGCGCGTATGAAGTTGAAAAAAATTCCTCACTTGTGCCATTGCCCATATAAACTCTTTGTCTATATGAAAGACGTCACATAGACTCTTTATGTACCACATGGAAGACGTTGATAATCTACAAACCCCGCTCGATGTCAATCTACATGTTTGGTTGCCTCCTTATCAATCCACTTATGGAGAGAGTGAAAAAACATTACATGTATATACACACAAATGTGGATGGAGTTGGGTGACAAGGTACCTTTTTCGGCTTCGTGCATTCACGTCCAAAATATTCCTTGTCTTCAGTTGGAGCATTTCAATTTAGATTCGTCTCTTTCGCCAAATTTGCTTGCCACGATGGTGCAAAGTTGTGTTCTTTTTCTTTAATATTTATTGGGATATTTTTATTGTGCTTACCCTGAGGTTTGCGCACACCTTTACCATAAAAGGAAGCTACATGTGTCGCCTCTTAGCGTTCAGCTTCAAGCTCAACGTGTTTAGAGATATTAGAAGAAAAAAAACTTTCGATGCTTTCAATATGAGGCAACAAATTGCTTCATACACACCCAAAAAAAATAATTAGACGGTAACCTTATCACAGCTAAAACTTGTTGTTCATCCGTAAGAACATTCCCAGTAGATCATGAATCACTGACGACATCGCCCTTAGATGTTCAGTCACTGAGTGCACGGGATCCTTTTGGTAAACTTAAAGTTTCAACACTAAGTTTCGAAATTTCGAAGTGCACGTATTACCAAAGACAAATTTTAGTTGACCCTGCGTTTTCTTGGCAAAGAGAAAAATCTTTTTTTTTATCGCCCGCTTGCTTTTTATCAACACGAGCGTGCATTTCGATATTTTTCTAATCCAAGTAGGTAGGTTTCAAGGTTGCAACGGTGTTGGACACATATCATACTTTTCCTATCAAGTTCGTCACCCTAGTTAGATCAGAAGTCACATTGTTGGTAGTCATATCCTATATGTTTTATGCACAAATATTGACATTATTATTATATGTACATTCACAATACTGTCCCAAAATCTAATTAATAAAATCATATCTACATACAATTCGGGATTGAAAATTTCGCTAGGCTCGTAATCATCACCCAAATGTGTAGTTCAATATGACGTATATCAATTAATTTGAACTAGTGAATATTGGTAAAGCACACAACTTAAGCCAATAAAACCACTTGGAATCAACCAACATATGATGATAAGTTATCTATCAACGGAGATAAATAAGATTCATATAAACAAAAGTAGATCATGTGGAAAACGGACACGAAAGCAGGAGTTTCTTGCTAATAATTTTCAAAGTACCCCGCTCACGAATTATTTTCAACTAACGAAAATAAAGCAAAAATATGCACTGTTTTGGAAACATATATTATTGAAATTATTTTCAACTAATGAAAATAAACCTTCTGAGATTGGGGTATACCCAGATTAATTGGGTTATACCCATTTTATTCCCATCCAAACTAGTGTACTAAGGGGTGTCTAAAAGGTGTTAAAAGACCAAATTGCCCATACTAAAAAACCATGCCGACTAAAATATATTAAAAAAAAATTCAAAATCTTTCTTCAAAACTCTAACCATACATGATGAGATTAAAAAAAAAAAAAAAAACCAAGAATCAAAACGGATCGAAAGTCGGCAAGGTTTTTTTTGTCGACCTTGCCGACCAAAATATAGTCGGCAGGGTATAAGGTTGAATACCGTCCCGACTTTTCATCTCTGAAATCAGTAGTTACAGGGTCGGCACGGTATTCAACCTTATACCCTGCCGACTATATTTTAGTCGCCACAATATTCATTCTTATACCTTGCCGACTATAGTTTAGTCGGAAAGTTATGAAATTAATACCTTGCCGACTAATCATGCATTTGTAACACCTCTATGTATGTCAAAAATTCTATAGTCGGCAGGGTATTTTTTTATCGACCTTGCCGGCTATAAGGTAGCCGGCAAGTTAAGAAATCAATAAGATGCCGACTAGTGAAGCATTTACAACAGCCTCATGTGTGTCAAAAATAATAAAGTCGGCATCTTCTTCATTCACCGACCTTGCCGGCCATAAGTTGTCAGCATGTTCTTCATCCGCAGACCTTGCTGGCCAGATATAGTTGGCATGTTCTTCATCCGTCGACCCTGCCGACTTTTCATACTTTCAGAACTGAAAGTGTTGATTTCTGATCTAATTTTGAGTATGATTTCATACAACAGCTTTGCAATCCCCTTTTTAGAAGTGTTGGGTAGTGTGCTTTCATTTCCGTTGCAAAAGATTTTCTCAAAACAATTCTTTTTCCTCAAAAATCTTTCCAAATAAGTTCAATCAAAAACAAAATTTCATTTCATAAGTTTTAATCTACTCAATTAATTAACCTAATCAAAAATTTTAGTGTTAATTAAACAAGGGCATATTAGCCATTTAGAAAATACAAGGTTAAGGGATGGCTTGGTTTTACTTCATAATGACCAGATTTTGTCTTATTTGGTATACCCCAATCTCGCCAGGAAAATAAAGCAAGTAAATTATTTTTCAACTAATGAAAAATAAAAGAAAAATATGCCCCGTTTCAGAAGTAATGAAAAATCCACTTTTAGATTTTTCTAAAATTCTGAAAATACACAAAGTAATATATTTTCGCAAACACATACACTAAGTATTTTTGTTGAGCAAGACACTTATGATTAAACTAATGATATTAAATTAAACAACATGATTCAACAAATTAATCGTATTTAAAAATATTAATTTCATGCATGTTATATTTATATGAAGTTAATTAAATCAACCACAAAGGTGATGATTCCACATAATTAATTTTAGGTCGTAGTCCTTTCAAGCAGAGGCCGTTTAGTCCATGGTCCATTGGATGGTCGGTGTAAGGCCAGAAATTGGAACACATTGAACCACAAAGGTGATGGCTCCACATAATTAATTTTAGGTCAATGTCCTTTCAGGAAATGGCCGTTTAGTCAATGGTTCAAAAAAAATAACGAAAACGCATAAAAGGCTCCGATGCCAATGTTAGTCATATATAACTAATACATATGTAAGTTGAACAAATCAAATGCGGAAACGGGTTATTAGTTCGTACCTTGTAATCGCTACAAATGAGGATGACGCTGAACCAACGGATCACTTGCGTTTCACGTTCTTGAACCTTCAAACTCCGCGGTGAGTAGGTGCCACAAAAATGAGCACAAACTATATTTCCACAAACTAAATACCATATAGAAATTCAACTTCTTCTCCAAAGGACACTAAGGGATTTTGGTGATTCTACAACTAATGTTTGAATACTAGAAGACTATGCTAGCTAACTAGAATGCTCACTTACATACTCTCTAGCTAGTTTAATTACTCTCCATACTTAGCTTACTTTCTAAACTCATTTCTTTCTTCCTTAGTTACTTCTCAACATATGAGAATTATGAGTCTATTTATACTTGAATTTCAAGCATGTACTCTTGGCAAGTGTCAAGCTTTTGGGAGCAAAAATCAAACACATTTCACAACTTCTAACACTTGGAGTCATGGAGTAAACACATGGAGTAAGTGATCAAACACTTGTTAGCTTCATGCAAATACATGGTGGCAAGAAACAAGACACATGTTTCACCATGGCTTACTTAGTTGGCGAAGGATTTTTCCTTTGACAAAGTCAAGCATATGACTTTATTCATCCACCTAAGATGAACTTTGGGCATGCACACACAATGGTGCCCATATTTCCAACAACAGTGATAACTGATAATTTGAAATTAGCTTATATATTCTCTATATAAAAACAGAGTTTTTTCGAGCGACGTGGTTAATCAGAGCTTCTGGTTGATTCTGGCCCCACCAAGATTTAATTTTTGGTAATATTATCAGATATCAACCAATCAAAATCGAAGAAAATATTTACTGTCCCACAATATATTTTTTGGCCAATCACATGAAACAAAAACAAAATTACCTAAAACAACTAAACCATAAATATCAAGGTGCTGCCAAAAATATATTAAAAATTATTCTAAATATATTTAAGATTCATAAAAAGATGCAAATCAAATCATATCAAAATATGTATTGTTCATCATGATTTTATCAAAAAATTAAATCAATCATAAAACATAAATTTTAAAAGAATATCAAATGTCCAATGTCCGATTACATTTATTAAAATTAAACCAATTTAATTACAATTTCAAACCACTAACTAATTTAATCGAACACTAACTGTGATTTATAATTATAGTTCTAAAAGATTAAAAAAGCTTTGATAAAATTCCACTCAATGAATAAAATTTATAATTTAAATACATAGATTTGTGAATACTTACATCTAGATCGAACAATGCATCCTTCTACGCAAAACAAAATGATCGTTCATCCTGCCCAATAATCAAATATAAATTATTAAATAGAAAATTGTGATGAACAATACATACTAAGCAAAAATTTGAGAATGGGAGAACATAAAACGTACTAAAAAAAATACAATAGACAAAATGGATGAATTTCGATTTTAATTTTCTAAAAATGGTTAAATCCATAATAAAAAAATTATATTCCTAAACGTGCAATATATATTCAAATATTTTTGGACAAATTTTTATTACAACTAAATATGGCCATCTAAAAAATTTTATATTTCATTTCTCAAGAAAGAAAAAAAAGGAAAATAAACATAATTTGGACTTGAAAATCTTCACGTGTGATTTGGTTGGTGTATTTAAAACTAACAAATAATTCTAACTTAGGTAATTTCAGATTTAAGAGAATATTATTTAAGCTAATATTTTATAAAATAGAAAAACAAATCTTTAAAAGGAGGATTCTTTTTCCTTTTTACCTAATATACTAGTGTCTTAAATGATTAAATAAGAATGTTTGCCAATTATTCAAAGAATAATACAACAAGTAAGATATACACGCCGAAAATAATAAAATTCTGCATTTATTCAGATCTACATTATTTTTCTCTATATAAGGCGTTGGAGCAAAATCTAAACCCCATTTCCTTCTAGCTTTAATTATTATTTTTTTAAAATGTCGGGTTTTGTTGTCTGATACGCCTCTATTGTTTTGTTTGCAGCTTTTAGGAAACAACGCAGTCGATTGCTTCTTCTGCTTTCCTCCATGCGAGTTGTTTCTCCGGTAGTACGTATGAAACATTAGAAGTGGTAAGATTTATCTTGATTTTTTGGTTTTTTTGCTGCATAGAATAATCTTCCTTTTTTGATGCTTAAACCACCATTTGTAATGTACTACTTATCCCAAGAACTCTTAATTATAATCGATTTTGTTGGTGTTGTGTTTTGTATGGAGCAAATGAAAAAAAACTTTCGCTTCAAGCTGGTCGGGTTCTGATTTACAAGATTTAAGGTATTGTTATTTCATCATGTTTCTTAAACTTTAAGGTATTGTTAAACTTTAAGGTACTGTTATTTCATCAGTTTTGTTAAACAATAGCCAATATTTATATTAAGATTTAAGGGGGGAAATAATAGCAACTGTTGTTATGTTCAGTACTCTTTACACAATTTACTGTACTCCTTTTTAATTTCATCTCTTGGTGCTTGTGTTTTTTCTAAATTTTAAGCTCAAACTGATATCCAAAGTGGGTTGATACTTAGTTTTTCATAGTGAATCATTTTTGCATTTCTTCCATTGATGTAATACTTATGTTTTAAACTATATATACTGATGTATACCAATTATTCTCTCATTTTGCATGACCCTTTTTGTTATCAAGAGTATTTTTTAACTATGGTATATGAATTTTGAATCCAGAATGGTTCTATTATAATAGCCGGATCAAATAATTCTTATTCTTATAACCACAAGTTTTGGACAGTCAAGAAGGGTGGGGTCAAACTTTCTTTGTTATAGTACTACTATCTTTTTGTTGTATTGTGATCTCCCTTATATATTAGGCTTTCCTTATGATTATTCATTCCTCTGCACTGATGGAACACAAAAGTGAAGTCATGCAGGGTCTTTGTAATTTTGTAATGTAATACTGGATTTTAAACTTTTTTTTTCTTTGCATCCACCTCTAATTCCCAGAGTTTTGGAAGCGGGTTCTGCTAAAAGAACAATACATACCATCTCTTCATCTCTTGGGAAGACATATTAGGGAAAAAATAATGCAAGGAATGATATAGAGGATCAAACATGGGTAGACAAAAACTAAAACATGTTTTGTGCACCATAGTTGTACTAAATTATCAGATCAGATTAGGGAAATCGCTCCCAGAGTTCAAGTATATTTGGAAAATGAAACATTTAACATTGTTTTTAATCTAGTAAACTCAAGCATGAATGACGGCCCAAAGTTACAAATGTTGTAAATTGCAAAGAAAGTTGATTGTGTTGCTCCAAAAATGCGCATCCATGCAGCTAATGAAAGTTGTGCACTATACTTTTATGCGTGTCATGGTACTTAAAGATCATTTCAAGCAAATGATGTATGTGTGGATAATAAACTTAAATTATTATCCACCGCACAATCTAAGGTAATTCATCTTACAATTTACGAGTACACATATTAGAGTCACTCAATTCACAAGTTCATATTATACAGTTCCTGGGTGTATCCATATGTAAACTCAGTTAAATTTTTTTTTTTTGAAGCATTTCGCTCTCCCAATTTTTCAAGAAAAATTATATACATATATGATTCACTGTATAATATAAGGTTCATTTATCATTTAGTATCACTCTTATGCTCTCTTAAAACACATTGGTTCGAGGGTTATTCTGATAATTTGGGGATTCGTTTTATAGTTCCAAGATACATATACTCAATCGATCTTGATATATTTACTTAATTTGAATCCATTTGTTCAGTGATGCTGATATGAAACACCGTTGTTCAATACATAAGAATTTCGAGTACAATATAAATCATTGACGCGAACGCAATGTACTGACGAGTTTAAAACCACATGTATATTATAATTCATGCAAATTCACAGACTTAATTACAATTGATATATATAGAATTTATGTACACACTACATATGTATAACTCTGGATTTAATAATCTGCGTGTTACTAATACTCACACATAATGGAAGTCCAGTTTCATACACATTAAGCAAAGCGACTAAAGCTTCCACCAAAAAGAATATTTCCATTCAACATGATTTTGCTCCACAAACATAAGTTAGTTCCTACCAAGTCTTCTTAACTTTTTGTGGTTCTTCTGAGTATGACTAACCAATAAACATCTAACAGGAAAAGCAGTATGGTTATTTCAAAAAGTCATTATGAAAATAATAAGGATAAGTTTAAGGAGCAAAATATATTAGTGATGACAGATTTCGTAGTTTCAATTTTCAAAGATAAATATAAGCATGTCCTACAAAATGGAATATTATATCTCACTGTTCAAATACGTATTACCGTGGTTACCAAAGACTACGAAAATATTTCATTCCATAATTTTAATTTTGCCGAACTAGAGGATATACCTATCCACTATATTGTTTCTCATAATACTCTTTATATATAATTTGTTCATGTTTCGTATTTGATTCTATTTTTACTATGTTGTTTTAATTATAATTTTTTCCTAAGTTTGATGATTTCCATGTGAAAATATGTTTAGATTTATGTACAGAGAAAAAAAAAAAAAAAAAAAGTCATTAGGTTACCAAAGAAAATCCCTTATTGATATCCATTTTACCTTAATAAAATATTATTATAATAGCATGTCATATCGAGATGAAGGAATTTATAAAATCAAGAGGTTGAATAGCATCTTTTTAAAAATATAATACATCATGATCTCGAATGACGAGTCTGCTGACGAAGTAAAGGCACATAATGACTGGGTAGATCAAAAAGATAAGAATATATATATATATATTAGTTTACAAGTGTAAAGAATATCAAAATTTAGAGAAGGATCAAAGCGACATAATTAAAATTTATAAATTTACCGCAAGTGTTTTAAAATGAAGATTTGCAAGCCTGGAATTGCAAATTCAATGTTCATCATTTTTGGTTGATCTATATTTATAATTTGTTCCTTGAATTGCCCTCATAGTCAAGCCTGGAACAATAAGATTGAATCTGAAGGCATAAATGAGGTAATGAGCATCTTTTCTATGGTGATCTTTGTTTCTTAACTTTATTCCTATGGTACTTATGATTTTATCAAACTAAAATATCAAATAATGCACAGTACATGGACGTGGTAATAACAAGTTCATTTTTATGGCCATTTTTTGGTTTAATTAGTTTTGGATTTTGTTGATCTAATTTAATCTAAATATTAATTTGTAGATACACTTTTTTTGAAAATGTTGTTTCAGGACAACATAAAGTGGGTTTTGAAGGAACAAAGGATTATAAGTGTAGAACCAATGTGCTACGGCTAAATTTTCATGCACACGTCTGATGATTTTCTTGCAGTTATAGTTATAGATGAATAGAGTGTTCATTTTGTACTTATGATCGTCTCTCTATTCATTTTTGTGCTCATCATAATCAAGATATTTTGTTCCAATAAATGATATTTGCAGTCAATCAATTTTCGTAAGGGTTTAATGCAAGCAGACACTTATGCATGTATCAAGAGAATGGTGTTGTACTCCGAGTGCCATAAAATATCTAAAAATTATACAGCAATATACATTCACTCGAGACCTATATATGAAATACAAGCCAAAATTGAACCCTGTTAATCTTCTGAGAAGAATACAAAACTATGCTCACTTCCGACCCATTGGTTCAAATTCTCTATAAAAATAGTTTTTCCGAGAGCTCTCACAAACCAGAGCTTATGGTTGATTCTCGCCCCCGCCATTTTAAATTTTAGCTAATAAAATTTGAAAAGAATTTTTAGCCCCACAATATATTATTTGGCCAAACACATTTTAGAAAATAGTTACCTAAAATTACTAAATCTTATAACATTAAGAAATAAATATAAAAAAATATAACATTACCAAAAAAAAAATGGTTAATTAAAATTAAAATTTCCAATGTCCAAAAATAATAAATAAATAATTTTTCTTAATTAAGTGACCAAAAATATTAAATTAAATAATATTTTTTTCAATATTTTTTAAGAGAATCCCAAAATTGAAACACTATGTTTTTTAATAGATAAAAAAGGGAGGCCTTTAATTTGAAAACTCTAAACAAGGAGAGTTTGTCGATGTAAACAGTACTCTTAGTACAAGAAACTCAAGATAATGAAATAATGATTTACATTCAAGACAATCCAAGAAAACAATCGTTTCTTAACAGGACAGAGAAGAATACTTTTTGGCCAGGAAAAAGAGCACATGGAAGAATGCTAAGATTCAGGACTGAGAAGAATGCTTTACGACCGGCACAAAAAGGATGTGGAAGAATGCTAAGACGAAGTTTATTTTCATTGCACTGCCTCCCTTGAACTTATATTTGTTTTAGTCCTTTTTGGTTTATTTTATTTATTTGCACATCAACTAAGATATTAATTTATTTATTTTTTATTTGTACAATGATTATCATACTTACATCAATAACAAGTGTTTAATATTCCGTAAACAAGAAACAGACCCGTGCATCGCACGGGTGAAAAAACTAGTATAATATAGAAATGAGGCTAGTAAGGCCTTCGAGCCTTAAGGGCATGATCTTGTTTTAGCGTGATGCATAGCTTTTCAATGCCTTCTTGAGCAATGTAGATAACTCACCCATTTCCCCTCTCATAAAAGTGTAAGTTACTATCTGATACGTCTGATCTCATATTTGTAGTACAATAAAGAAAATTTATTTTCACACAGTGCCTCGGGAATTAGTTTCTTTGACAGTTATTATTTGCACCTGCACTATAAGAGGTGCATTGTTTTTGGGTTGTAAATGTTGGAATCTTGCAACAATGAACAGCACGTTAGACATATCAAAAATAATATGTAAAGAACTAATGCGAAACAACTCTACCGAAATAACTTGACGAGGGCAGAATCACAGGTTTAACAAGTTGTCCTTAACACATTAGTTCGCGGGTATACTCGAGTTGAGTAATGCTAAACCCCTCACAGCGAAGATGTGTCCAGATAAGATCGCTTGATATAACTTGAGTTAGGACAACGCAAGTTACTCTCTCTTCGAACTCAGAAACGGGGATGGATGTAAAAACGTATGGAGAAACCCTAGAATAAAAGAAGAATTTTTCGGTGTATTGAAAAAAGATTTTCGAGTTGTATTAATAGGATGAAATACTTGCAAATAAAGTTAGGTTTTGATTTTCTTCGAAAACAAGTAAAACACGTAAAAGGAATTTACCCAAAAATAAAACTCATAAATCCGTGTAGAAAAGGGACTTGGTGCATGACATACGCGCATATCGCATGGGTAAAACTATGTATTTTTGCCCACTCGCTCCACCAACGTTTTACAATTCATACATAAGTGTATGATTATATAGTGGAGCTCCTCTTTAGTTTTCCACAATGTGGGACTAAAGGTTCCACTTCATTCACCCAAAAATGAGTGAGTATCCTTAGACCCTTAGGTCATTAGATCAAATCACACTAAGACCATTAAACCTTTTAATTAAAACTCATTTTCTCCAACAGTAAACTCCAGTGCAGTGTTGGGAGACTAGAGAGATTGTTGGCAATGACGAAATCATAAATGGTTAAAGCTCAAGTCTTAATGTAGGGAAATATAATTTCCAATTATATGAGTGGTAGACAGAACTGAGTGATTTTCTATATTGCTAGAAAAATTTTTTGTAAGTATCTTCCTCATGTGGCTCACTCGCCTTGTGCCGTAGAAGTGCTCATTTGCATTACAAAACACCGATTTCGTTCTTCGGCTGGGCTTCGTGTTGCCTCAGGATGGATGCAACCAACTATTTTTTGGATTGTTTTAGTTCTCTCAGAATTTGGAGCATGATCTGTATGAGTTATCAGTAGGGGTGTACATCGGACCGGGCAGGCCAACCCAAGCCCGATTATAACACAGGTCGGGCCAGACGGGCTTGTAGTCCTTACTGCCCATTAAGTTTAACAGGCCGGGCCGGGAAATAGCAAAAATTTAATGCCCATGGCCCGTCCATACCCATTAAACAATACAGGCCAGGCCAGGTCGGGTCGGGCAGGCCTCGGGCCCAAGAGATAATTCAAAAATTTGAAGTATATTATAAGTTTGTTTTTTTGGCTTGATGAATGCTGATATATCTGTAACTCGTTCAAGTAATAGTTCAAGCAATCTATATTCATTACTGTGAAATGTAATTCAAAATATTTTCTAACCCTAATAAATTGTCCAAATATGAAATTTAAGTTCTTGAGAAATCCATCACGGTAATAGAAAATTTTATTTCGGGTTATCGTGATCAGACAAAACCTAGTAACTAAACAGGCTAGCAGGCGGCGGCTAACGTGTCGGACTCTCATATTTGAACAAAAACCCGGGTCCGCCCATTTATAATTATCGGGCAGGCCGGGCTAGCCCATGACAGGCTGTCGGGCGCCCATGGGATCCTCCGGACCTGGACGGTACATGGCAGGCCGCAGGCTTCCGGGCATTCTGTACACCCCTAGTTATCAGATCAGTACTAGTTCCTCCATCCTAATATTACTGGTCAAATTACTTCTTGATAGATTGAATCCAGTAAGGGTTTTGGCATAATGACTAGTAGTGAGGCATTAAATCTTCAAATAGATTAGAGTAGTTGTTGCCTCAATTTGCTAATGCTTACCGAACCTACTATTTGGTGCCTTAGTGCCAGTTCCATGTTTTGCTTACCTTATCTCGCTTACCAAGTCTGTTTGCTTCTCTTCGCTTTTATCTCATTATTATCGTCTTGTTAAACATTAACTTAGTAGTCTTGTGTATATCGAGAAGACCGATTGGTTCTTGTTTCATGTGTAGTGTATATGGAGCCTTAGCTGAGTAGAAGGTTTCAGTAACCAGCTGCTTTACTTCTGAGTCTGAGTATTTTATCCACAGTAAATTCTTCTACAATGTCACTATACACTAGTGGAGAATGAGATTTTAACCACTTCCTGGGATTTAAAAAAACGACTTCCTCGGGCCAGGGTAATTATATGATCTGTGAGACCCAGTGGTTTTAAACGAAAAAAGAAAACTTGTTTCACTCACAGTCGTTTTATGAGTGGGTATTTCTGTAAATATCCGAGCTTTCCTGAGGATTTTAGAAACCACTGTGACAGTCAGCATTTTTTATGATTAAAAAATTGTAAAAGTGAAAACTTATCCATTCACTCGTTCATCTTTCCTTTGTTCACTCGGCCACCTTCTTTTTCTTCTTCTTATCCATTCACCCTCACAACTTCAATCTCTCTCGAACTCTCAAAAAAGCCCAAAATTTCCCGATTTCATCTCTTCATCCTTCACTTTCACCAGAAATTTCTTTACATAATTAGATCTGAGAAGAGAATAGACAAACCCTAGCCATCAACTAAAACCCAGTAAACCAAATCAATCACTCTCCATCCCCGCCTCTCTCCCAATCTCTCTTATAATTTCTCAAATTAAACAACAAAAATGGCACCGAAGAAGTAGCAGAAAAGTAAGTAGAGGATGTTGATGAAGACGGAGAAATCGAGGGATGATTTTACTATCTTCTCGTTAGGGTTTCTTTCTTCTTTCAATTTTTCTTACAATCCTTGGAATTCTTATATATCCAAGAAAAGATATCGTCATTGGAGATCTTGTGAAATAGTGAAAATGGTAAGATTAGCTATGAATCTTCTATTTATATTTGAACTCCGAACATTGAATTTAAAACTGTTATCTTCGTTATATTTAATTTTGACAATCTGGGTTTATTTGATTTCCACTGAAATTAACAATATTGGGTTTGTTATATATGTTTACAGAAGTTATGCTGCAAATATCCTAATAAGTCATGGTAGAACCTGTTCTGCAACTTTTTCATAGTCTTCAAGAGAGACTCTCACCGTAATTGTAAGTTTTCTATCAAGGTAATTGTTGATAAATTCTGTTGTATATCCCTGACTTAATTTGAAATTTGTTACCTGTGTTAGGCTGTTTGTATTATATAGATCATATTAGCATCAAGGTTTTAGTGTTTGATTTTTATTGTATTATGAGATGTGTAGGAACGAAGGTCAGAGGAAAGAAATTTCGCATCCCTATCAACTTTAGTTGAATTTGATGTGGTATTCACAGGAAGCAACAAAAAACTAAAGGTGTATTTAACGAAGTCTTACAATCTGAGCAGGTGAGAATTTGATGAATGATGATAGGTTGAATAATTTGACATTACTTACTTTTATGTTTTTGATTATAATTGTATTTGTTTTCATGTTTAATTTATAGGAAGCGAAAGTTTTACAAACTGACCAGGTGAGGATTTGATTAGTGATGATAAATTGAACAAATTTTACATCCAGGTGATTGTTTGAGGTTGCACTTATTGTTCGTCCTGCGCATTTCTGTTAATGAATAATCTTTTACTCGGGTCTTGATTTACTGTCTTACTTCACTTGAGAAAGTTATATGTTTAGCTAATCTATGTATGTTTGTTGTGTTGACCTATGGTGCAACAAGTACTTGGGTAGTCGTTGTTCAATTTGCGCTTTAACGCATGTTTTAGACTAGTATAAAAATAAGGTTTGGCTTGTTCATATTGGTTAGCCATGCTGCCTGTTTTTTTGTGAATAAATTCCTTTGCAAAGTGGTATTGATATTCTTGCAAAAAATAATACAGACAACAATAGTTAAAGAACATCGTGTTCTTACCTATTTGATTTTACATTTCTAGGGTCCCAAACAAGTGTGGTATGATGAGGAAGCATTGCGTTTGCAGTTATGCTAATTATAGTTGTGACAGGTACCAACATTTATTTTCTCCAACCAATGAATTAACACTATTCTTTTCTTTGAATCTTGGATTTATTTAAACTTTCTAAATTCCTAGACCATCAAGTTTCACATATGTTCTAAGTAATTTTTAGTTGTAATTATGTTATTATAATATTATCTTCCTGGTTATCTGTATGTTTATGATTAGTTGACATACCTGTGTCCTCATATTGTGGCAACGTAATACATGAGCCCATGGTTTGAGTTTCAGTTTACTAGCTTTCCGAAACTTGCGTTTGACGTGAATCTTTTCAGTTGAATAGCTTTATAATTTTCGTAGATTCTTTTCATTGTATCTAATTATGATATAGAACACCTTCATAAGAAAAAGATTCCATTCTCTAACGTGATTGAATGGAAATTGTAACCTTACAGTTTGTCATCTTAACTGAATCAGGACTGATAACTTTGTTTTCCTTTTTATCTGTATTATTTTTTGAATGCTCTAGATCCAAACTAACTATTGTTGTTGATTTGTAGGAAGTTACAAGGAAAGATGAAGCTACTGATTGCTTCTGATTGTACTAATTTGATTTGGGGTGATTTATTGTATAATCTTATTCTTGTTTTTGCATATTTGATGATCCTTTTGTCCATATAATAAATTGATAATACATTAAGTGGTACCAATATTGCGCTGATAACATAATTTAATCCTCTTTGTAAGCTGCTGGAAAGCATTGGCATCTTGTATTAGAATCTCCCAAGAGATCCGGCATAAAGGTGAATGCTTATGAAGATCCATATGTGTTTACTGCATCCACGAATCAAGCTCCACTAAATCAACATATGTAGCTGACGACGAGTATTGGGATGGAGATCAAGTAATAAGTCTCCCAGATATGCTACACTGTACAAACTATGTGTTATTTCATCGGCTAACTTTTGGGCCTCTCTGGCATTTATTTATTTTCTGTAGGAGGAGTTGATGAGGGCAAGGTATGAAGCCAATTCAAAGATGAAATAGTTGATAAATGTATGTAAAAGATAAGCTTTAAGTAAATATCTTCATTTCTTTTGCTGGTATTTCTTTTGATATGTCGTTATTTTCTTGTCTAACCATCTGGTTTCTGAATTTCCAGTCCTACATGGGAAACCTGCACTGGATGTGGCAATTGAAAAGGTCATTTTCTTGGTTTGTTATTTCTAGGAATCTGTGAAATATTATGCACGATTTTGGGTAGGCTGTTGCCTTGGAGAAAAAAAAACAGGCTCAGAAGTGGGCCGAACCTTATGTGGAATCAATCAAAACTGTAAGTGTCTCAATTACATATTTTATTTTTGGTGCTATAAAACAATTATTTTTTCATGCGAGTTACTGACTCTCTCGACTTGATTTTGCTAAAACTTGGTCCCTGCTTTAAAAGAACAGTGGGTGACAATTACCACCTATGGTCGCCTCTCCATGTTATCAGGAAATAAGCAACGATTTCAGAACTGTCTTCGAGGTATATATCTTAATTTACAAGTTATTGAACATCAATATTAGCAGATTAAAACTGCATTCTTCTCTGATTGTTGCTTGCAGCGCCAACTTGAATTATTTATTAACAAGTCGGATTTCCACTTAGTTCCCCCTCCACCGCACCCCACCCACCAATTCAGAGTTTCGGTAGAAGTTTGTTGCTTTGTCATTTATACTCCGTATGCAAAATTTATACTTTTATGAAAGTATATATATAAGGGTTGGTTATTACTCTTTTATTCATTGGATATGTGCTATCTTAATTATCAGTGGGTGTAACTGGTCTTATTCTCCTCAGACAACTATTTACCTTATGAACTTGCAGATATATGTAATGTTTGTGGTCTTAAAGCAAAATATGTATGGTCGATAAATGCTTGACATTAGTATTTGTGTTGCTAACTGCAGGAGAGATCTTCCTGTAGACTTAGCAGAAAGAGCGCTCCATGCAATTTTGCTTGCAAGCATTATGCCAGGTACTAAATTGCGCATCAAAGTTAATTTGTTTTCATCTGTGTATCTGTGTTTTTTTGTATTTTTTATGCGATCCTTTGTGTATGCAGTAAGCTCATCAATCCACCTTACTTGTGTGTTGTGTTTTACATAATCTGTTACTTTTGAATAGCTATAGTGCTTGTTGCTAATTTTTGGTTCCATCAACGTGCACATGTCTGTAAGAGGTCAAGAGTTTTTTGTTTACATCAACATGCACTTGTCTGTTTCTGTTTCCTTCAATTTTTTACAAGTCTTGACCTCTTATGGACCAATAAGAATCAGTGTAGTGCGTGTATCTTCTGGCGACACAGATACAGTGGTGTTGAAGTTGAAGTGGTCAAAATTTTTTTTAAGACATACTATGCTGTTAGGACTTTGTTATTAAACCTCTAAGTCTCTAACGCCAAACTTATTTTTTCTGCAGTATAATATTCTGATCAGTTGGGGAGCTCAGTTCATCTTTTTGTTGGTTTTAGTTTTTTTCTTTAATGTGTGTAGGTTGGGTTCTAGTGATTGTAAGAAAATTATTTTTTAAGAATGCTTAAGTATAATTATAACTTAGAATGGTGTGAATTCAGTACTTGTGTAAATCTTTTTGGGGTTTTTGACGTAACTCTCAGCTCGATTAATGTAAATCGAGTTATTGTTGTAAACATATTTCGAATTTGAATTGAATGGTGAACGTTTTGATATCAAATGAGCATCTATTAAAATTCAGTTTAGTGAATTTCAAATTTTATGCCAGTCGGAAATAAGTTGGATGAATCAGATTTTCTAAATTTTAATGAATTTCAAATCTCTGGCCAGTCAGATGAAAAATTAGTCAGACTGCAATTCAGATGAATCAGATTTTTAAAAAGTATTCATCCCACATAAACCACTTCTCAAAACTGGCGAAAAGCTTTTATGTTTTCAAATTTAAAACTTTAGAAACCACTGTCAATGTCAGTGATATCGAATGACTGTCAGAGAGAGTGGTTGTTTTAAGGATTGTGGAAATTGAAAAAATACCCCTCCTTTTTCAAGGGTCTTCACAAATACCCTTAAGGATTTCACAAATACCCCTAAAAGGTATATTTTAAGTTTTTAGGGTATAGTTTTTGGCACATCTAAAATTATATTAAGTCAATTCAACCTCCGTAGGATTATCCAAAAAAGTTGGGTTCATTTTCATTATCCACTTAAAAAATCAAGAACATGGACTAGTTCATTTTCATTATCCAAAAAAAAGTATTAGTTCATTTTCATTATCCACTTAAAAAATACCACTTAGGGGTATTAATAAAATGGACAGGGGTATTTGTGAAGGCCTTATATTCTAGGGGTATTTAAATAATGTTCCCTTAAGGATTTCACCTTCTGTGAGACACAGTCGTTTTGGAAAAAACCACTACTACTCCTAAAATTCCAATCAAATATAAACTCTAAATAAAATAATTTTTAGGGATATCACCTCTTGTCTTGGCAGTGCTTTAACTTCCATTTTCCACTGGTGATATAACCATAACGGGTGTCAAACATCTGAAGTCTGTTTGTGCTATTATAACATTATAATATCTCGTTTCTCACTAGAGATGCTTATAGGAGAAAAGTCTTCTTTAACTATGAAGAACGCATTAGAATGCGGAGTCCTCCAGAAACGGTATTGGGATTCATATTCCCTTCCTCCTTTTGTTTCCTTGGGTGTAGACTGTAGATCCTTGGTCTATAATTAGTTGGGGTGGAAGTTTATAGCATTCCTTACCGAATGGAACATTTTGTCTTGTCTGTCCATTTGCTACCTGGATTCTGGATGTAGTCTGTCATTTTTTAATGGTGTTTTCTTACTTTGCGGACTCTGGTGTTCTATATTTGCTGAAGATAAGCATTAATTTCTTCCTTCGGAGATGATTGATAAAGATCTCTATAAACCCTTTAATTTCATTAGTTGTTGGGTTAGGCTCGTTGGTTAAGAATGAGTTGTCCTACATGCTTTCTTTTGTAGTTTGTAACTCAAGGGATCATTGCCAGCCATAAGTTCGGTTAAATACCTTCACGCTGTTGAAACAATTGCTAGATGTGAAACTCGCGACGTTTGTAGGATTTTTTTTCCCTAAAAAGGCAACACTTGCTTAAGATATATTTTTTGGAATCAAGTAGGACCCATCTCTAATATAGATTCTGTTTGGCTGCTTTGACATACATAGATTTCCCTAAACTTAGCACAAGATATAAAGCTTATTCCATTTAGGCTTGCTTTTTTTGATGCTTGTGAAAATTTGTGTTTTATAAAGATAAATGACGTGATTGTTGTACTGTTACTCAAACGCTAAACTCATAACAGTTTATAATGTCTTTTCATCCTTAGCTGGCCGAGTTATGCGTAGCTGTGTTGATTAATTGATACTCCCTCCGTCCTACTATTAAGTGACCTAGTTTAAGTTTGCATAATTTTTAAGGCAAGCAAGGGGAAACGTATTTTTAAGCACTTTTTACAATTATACCCTTATGGATAATAAATAGTGAAATTTTGAAATGATTTATCTCTCAAACTACACCACGGATATTCGCAAACTTCGTACCATTGAAAAGCATTTTAAAACACCTACGTAATGAATATAAACATGACTATCAAATTATGCATATTTCTTATATTTCTTATAATCAATTAAAAGGATAATTTTAGGAATATCTCCTTGTTTAGTGATATAGGTCACTTAATGGTGGGACAAAATCTAAAAGTAACTAGATCACTTATTAGTGGGACGGAGGGAGTATTGTTTATTGCCAGAGAGATTGACAGGGACTTTAAGAAAGTGATAACTTGGATGCGAGCGCTCAATAGGCAAGGAGCTCATCATAGGTAGAGGTGTAAAACGTGCCGGCCCGGCACAGCCCGGCACACGAAGTAGCGTGCTTCACGTGCCATGTGCCGTGCTGTGTTGTGCCAAAGATTTAAACGTGTTGTCCGTGTCTTGCTTTACTAGTCAAAAGCTAGGCACAAAGATGTACGTGACGGGCACAACACACGAATAAACGTGTCGTGATGTGCCGTGCTGGCACATGTGCTATAAACAATTTGAAATCACTTAATGTATACATTAAGTCGGACATTATCACAAGAATTTAATTAGACAACATATCATTTGAAATTATTTCAAGTAAAATTAACAAGTTTATTCAATAAAAAGAAATAGCCCATCAAATATAAAATTGGATTATTGTCATGTAAATTAATGTTCTAGTTAAATATAGGTTACGACATTATAACAACGATATTGAAATATATTTTCCAAATATTAAGGTATTATATGTGTTGTTATAAATAAGCCAACATAAAATGTTAAAAACTAGCTAGAATAGTGACTCTTTTGTGAAATACACAAAAAATGTGATGTATTATGCCTTGTTATATGGTGTATTTGTACATGTTCTGACGTGCTTTCTTAACGTCTTGAATGGATCGGGCCACGTGCTTATCCGTCGTTGCAAGCGTCTTTGTCTTTGTGCTATTGTGCCAATTAGTCAAACCCGACGCGTCCCATTTAACTAACGTGTTGTGCCGTCTTTGGGCTAAGTCACGTCTTTGGCTGGGCTGTTTTCAAATTTTAACATCTTTGTCTTTAGGTTGTGCTCGTCTTTGGCACTTGCAATTTACACCTCTAATCATAGGGATGGAAAGCGTACTGGTCTAAAAGTTGGCTATCCTGTTGAGAATGGAGGTCTGCTGGAATACTTTTTTGGCAAGGATGGAACATCATGCTTACAACGTGAAAAATTAGTTGAATTTTTGAGAAATTTGCACAATGAGGTACATTTAATTTCCGTCTCATGGCCTTGTTAACTATTTGCTAGCACTGATAATTGTTTGATTTCTCAACATGTATGTAATGGAAATGTTCATCAGGTCTGACACCCTAATTAGTTGAGTACTTGAATTGAACACTGCACTCCGTTATGGCATCCATTTTTTGAGTACACATGCAGTTGTTCTAGGTTCTCTTGCTCCGTTACGGCCAGCTATAGTCAAAAAAAAAAAAAAACTGGGTTCAAAAAGCCATTTTAGTGACATAGGGCAAAAAAAAAAAAACCTCTAATGGAATATATGTATTTATTAAACAGAAAACTTCAATGGTTTTGTACCTGCACGAAAACACAGAGTCACAGAGATCAACAGCTATAAAGTGTAGAAGGAAGGCTTTTGTTTTGTGTAAAATCAAAATGAAAGCTTAAGGTTTCATCTATTTAACCATCCACAATTTTCCTATTTACCACCCACCTCACAATTTCTAAAGTAAAAAGTAGTTTTCAATTCTATTTTTTCCTAATTACCACCTGTAAAAGTCAAGTTAAATTTGACTATAGCTGTTATAATCTTTATTCTATCTTCTTCATCAATCCCTCTTTCAATTAAAAATCCATTAAAACTAAAAACTGCAAACTCTTGGTTAAGATTCTGTTTAATTATAGTACACTAAAACTTTTTACTTCTTTATGTTTAATCATTTAATTCATCTATTATCGAAGAATTAATCCTTAAGCCATCATTATGGAGGATTCCATTATTGAAAATTTGCGAAATGTCCAAATTTTAGAAGGGTCCAACATCCAACAAGATTATATAAATTCTTCCGAAACACGTGAATTCGTTTTTGGTTGTTCTTTTCTTGTGAATTCGTTGAGCTAGTCTCTTATTTCTGGATGACTAGAAGGAGTCATAGTAGTCCAGATACAAACGACTACACAAAGGAATGGTATGCTTTGTCTGAACGCCTGCTTGCTTTTAGAAACAGTAGTTTCTGGACGACTACAATACTTTGTGATTTCTCTAAAGTGAACGCCGGGGTTGTCTAATTTATTTATTTTTTGTTGTGTTACATGTATTTCAGTCGCAAGATGGCTCTAGTTAAGGAAGCTCTAGTTACATGATGACTATGTTTTCCAGCTAGTACAAGATGGCTATTATATTGAAGCTCTTTGCTACATATGGAAGAACAAGGGCATTTCAATTTGCCCTTCAATGTATTTTTTGAGTCTGAAGTCTCGTTAAATGACTCGCAACATTTATCAGCAGTATTGAGCTTCTCGGATTCCAGTATACATTCAAGAATGCTACATACTATAGCAGACTTTGATATGACAGGACCAACCCTGCTGGGTACTATCCTCAACTCACAGTCAGTTGTGAGGACCAAAAACATGATTAGTCTCATAAATCTTACTGTATATGATTGTGGTTGGAATGAATAATTCACAATTGGTCTTTTTTTTCTCAGAAGAATGTTACTGCATACCAATTGGAAGAGTGGGGCAGCTGTACTTTTAGTTTCATTATTTTTAAAGTTTTGGTGGTGTCATTTGACAACCTACACTCTTTTGTAACGTACACATCTTGAAGTGTTATTTTAATTTTTAGAGCCTATGTCCCAGATGCTGCAAACCACAAGAGCATCATAATTAACCAAGAAAAAAGCTGATTTTGGTTGGCAAGTTTTGCTCCATAAAAATTTAGTTCCGTTCAGGTCCTTTAGGATTCTTTATACGTTCATCCCAACATAAAAATTCTGAACTTAGCTCCCAAAACACGTTGACATTGGCTTACATGCCATTTTTTTACAATGAGTCTCGGGTTCAAACATAATTCAGATGTCGTCCGGCTGTGACTAACACCTTATTTGTTTACTCTTGACTCATCTGAGTCATCTGGATCTGAGTGAAATCATCTGACTGATCTGGATCTGACTCAATATGTTTGTTTTGAGTCAGATCTGACTCAACTGATTCAAAAATATGTAAGTCAGTGATTTGGTCCCATGAGTCAAGGGTATTTGTTACCTGATTCAAATAGGTCAGAGTCATAGGTTAGGTATGAGTAAGATCTGACTCAAAGTAGATGGCAAACAGTTTGACTGCTGACTCGGCGCGAGTCAGGGGTTGACTCAGACTCAGATATCGAGTCAGCTACAAACAAACAAGGTGTAAGATTTGATGAGTGCAATCAAGACCAAGTATCAGAAGTCCATCTTGACAATTTATCCTGGTTTATCAGTACAGGTATTGCTCATGATTTGAGAAGAGGGGTATGCCACTATTATTGCTTCCCGCGACCGAACCTTTTTATTCAGGATTCTCCCGATCCCTGATTATTTGTCCGTCGATATGGTTGACCAAAAAAAAATTGTCTTGTTTCTTTGTTGCCATATTGAACAAGATTAAGAAAAAGAAAATAAAAAGGAAAAACGGGTGATTGAAGATGGTGGCGGGTTGGTGGAGACGAAGTAGATGAGGGGCTGCTCGGCGGGTGGAGACGAAGAATACGAATGATTATAGAACTTATTTAGGTGTTTAGTTTTTGGGTGGTTTTAGATATTGGGTGTAAATAAAAAGTTAATGACTGGTAATTAAGATATTTTAAGATTTAGATGAGTGCTAATTAGGATAACTAAGGGTGGTTATTAAGGTGGGTGGTAAATAGGAAAAATATGGGTGGTAAGTAGGTAAAACCAAGCTTAAAATGACAAATTTTATCTCAAGAGTCAAAGTTGACAGTAAATACTGATTTCCCTGATGTTATGGGTTTCCTTTTTATTATTTTTCACTGTTGATTTACGCATAGAACTTGAAGTTCAAGCGAATCATCATATGAATGGTGTACTCATGAAAATACAGTCAGTAGCAAAAATGTAGAGTGAGAAATATATTTATTACAGAGAAGTTGGCGAAATTCAAGTAATCAAGTTCAATGGTCTTGTACATACGTTCATCGGTAAATTCAGCTTTTGTTGTTTTAGATGAAAGCTTAAAATGGGAATTCTCATGAAACAAATTTCACAGTAAAAGTAAATTAGCACATAAGTTTTGTAATTACATATTAAAATTTGAATCCCTAAAATTTATTTATTATTACTTGATTGGCCCAATTTAATCTCTTAAATCCATTTAATGTACGAGTATAAAATTCGAATTTCAATTCCTTTGCTAGCCACAAACATACGAGGCAAAAGGAATTGACTACTCAACAAATACCAAAGAGCCTAACAAGTTGAATGACATGTCACTAAAGAATTTGTTAGTTGGGTAACAAACTTATAGTTTTTGAATAATGAGTAATCCTCATGGAAATCCAAGGAATTGGGTCAATCCTAACAGAAGGACAATGTTTCAATTTATCACTATTGACGGACAAATCGGTTGTCCTTTTGTATTTTTTTAAGTTTCATTATTTTCTTTCCATTTTTACCCCTTAACCATAGTTAATAAGTCAACCGTGATTAATCCGCAAATAGGGTTTGGAATATGGATAGGTTTGAAGACCCGAATCTTATGTTACCAAGATAATCGAATGAGTAAACTTGAACAAGATCCAAATCTTGTTAGAGATAGTAAAGAATCTATTGAATGGATGTTGAAAATTTTTCATGACTCAACTGACTTGTATCATTCTGACTGAAGTTGAAGAAATCAAGTTCCAGCTCTATTGGACTTTCAAGTAAGTTCCATTTTTTTTTGTTCATTCAATCTTAAATAAGTGGGGTTTTAGTTTGTTTATGTATTAAACGACTTGGCTTGTTTTGGTTGATTAGGTTAAGGATTCTTAGTATGTATTAGAGGCAAAAGCGATCAACAAATGTAACTGTTAATACTTTCTTCACTGCATTGGAAGACGAATCCAGTAACTTCTCTGTCATTTCTTGATCAATTATAAGAAAACTTTGTTTTAAGGATCTCTATCGGAAATTTATGCAAAGATGTGAACTTTTATATTCTCTAGAGTTTAAGGTGAATGAATTTCTAGAAATTTTACAATGTTCACTTATTTCAGTAATCGTAATTTCTTATAGCTTTGTATGTACCTAAGTTCATTTTAAGTCATTGTCATTTGTATTGAGAAGTGCTATGCTCAATTGTGTTTTTTTGATCAGGCTTATTTTGTATAGCTCGATCCCCTCAAAGATCTCTTATTACGGTTACCTTTACTAATTTTATGTTGTTCATACTCATCCTACTCTTGACTATGACATAATGCAACTGCTTAAATGTTGTGAATTGTGATGTCAACTTAGTTCTAACCTGATTTCTTTTCGTTTTCACTTTAAATTTATCTTGAATCTGTATATATTATATTCTTAACCGCTTGTAGCTTGGGTACCATATCTCCTCTAGTGTATATCTTGTAGTATGTTTTTTTCCTCTTTTAAAGAGTACGAATCATTAGTCTCTATAATTAGTTAAGTTTTAGAAGAATGCCACTATCCCAAATATGGTATAGGCTACATCTTCAGTTTAGAGGCATTTTGTATGAGAATGCATGAATAGAAAGCAACTGGTGTATATACCAAGTGACTAATCTTACAGATGATATTTAAGTCCAGGGACCTGACTCTCGTTTGAAAGTGGCTAGTGACTGCAGTTCCCTTTTTGTTTATACACTCAACAAGTATAGAGTTCCCTGGTTTTGTTTTGATGTTTGAACTATGTTGGGTTAATTGTGTATCAGACTATCAGTGATGCCTCTTCTCCTCCAATGCGTCATTGTAAGCGTATGCCAGAATGTTATTCATGTGGGTGTCGACGGAACTGCATGTGCCACGGGGATCGATAGTACGACGTGTCCCAAATAATGTACAAACGACTCAGCCTCGATAAATTTCTGAGAAAAAATCGGCCGACTCCATTACCATTTTAATTTATGTGACCTTTATTATCAGTTACTGGTTTTAGTTTATGTCCCCAGTATTGTAACTTCCGGTGTTCCGAGTATCAACTGACTCAATTACCTATTGTAATTTGTCTTGTCGTTAGTATAAATTACCCAATTTTTTTTATACGACCAACATCCAAGTGTACCCACTTTATTTTATGCGAGCTTTTCAAATGGGTTTCCAATTTATTTTATACAACCTTTTGAAAGAGGTACCCTATTTATTTTATGCGATCTCCTGAATATCAATATTCAAGTAAACCATAAAAAAAGGACCATTCATGATGGAGAAACTAGTGAGATTGGTGGAAATGCTAGAAGATTCTCATTAACCAAAGGAAAGATTACAAAGAGATTATATATGAGATTACAACTGTTATAAGTTTTTAATCTGGTGTCCATAGACTCTATACTCTAGTATAAAATCTACAACACCTGCAAATATACCAATGAGGTCAGCTGAGTGGCAACCGAGATCCCAATCACATTAACATACAATTATTTTTCATGGATTATCATACAATTATTTAAATTGTACAAACAACTCCGGTTCTTTCCAAATAAACTATTCCTGAAGTACTACTATGACTTACAATAAAACGGGTATGCGGTATAAACTGTTTTTCCCCAGTCAAGTTACTCCGTTGACAGTTGTGTTTCATAATTTTATCCAGGTTTGTTGAAACAAAAACTATGTCCAACTCCAATAAAAAAAAATATTACAATCTAGTACTTCTAAGTGGTTGATTGCTTATAGAAATACATGTAATCCTGAATATGTTGAAGATCTCTCAGTGGATTAAAATTCTTCAGTAGTGAACATGGTATCTTTGATTCTTGAAGTAGCTTGATTGCAAGATCTGTAGCGGAAGATGGATTACTTTTACCAGTCTGCATCCCACTCCATTGACTTGCGTATATCATGCCACACTAGTTCACAAAATAAAATCTTGGACATAAGAACAAAAGTGTATTTGAATTGTTTTGGATTAGCCACACGTTTCTAAAACTTGGCAGCCAACAAAAGAAAAAACAAAAGACTTCACAAAACATACATGAAGATTCTAGGCACTTGAAAAGCTGTTTTTATAAGGAAAATAAGAAATAATCTCCAGTTGAAACATCAAGAGATAGGATGAAACATTCTGCAATGAATTGCAAAGCTTTCCGTACAACTGTTAGTTATTTAAGCACTCAACACACACCCATACAACTTAAGTATCTTCCTTAGAATCAGAAAGTAGGTTAACCCATACAATTTATACAATTTAAGTTTTCTTCGTAAAAGCAAATCTGCTCACTTGACTGTATCTATAGATGTGGCTACCTAGGGTTTGTAGACATTTAGTAATTAGAAAGTGGTGAGACTGACGAATGTTTACAATCACCAAAACCAGCATATGGGATGGCAAATTAACTTGGGGACATCACCAAAACATAATGGGTGAAAAACACACACGAAACATCTTGATTTTCTAGAGTCCTTTACAACTTAGATATGGGAATTGGTGTCAGGAAAGTCTACGAATGCAAGCTTTACCCCAAAATGGTTATTGTACCATTATATTTAGATAAGATACTCTACAATAACAGATTATTAGCTCCATAAAGTTCATAAAGTGTGATAATTTCATACTCGATCAGTATACCCAAAAAGTAGACAGAATTTAGATTTTTAAATACTGATCCTAGTTTAACCTATGCAAATTAAAGATATCTTTCAGTAACAAGATAGTTTATTGACGTAGGACGAAAAAAGATTAAATACAATGTTCTTCTACCCTTGACATGCAAGAAAATAAGGTCAACCCTATTTGTTGTTATACTTGTTAATCTCAAAGCTCAGGTATCATGTTACTGTAGAAATACTGGACTCCCAACTACAGCTGAATGTGGGTACAAAGCTTATATGGGGTGCCTAATGTGAATCATATTATTTTGCTCTTTGGAAAGTTCAAAGCTTCCCAATTTAGAGCTTCAAATAATTTGTTATATCAATTATTGACAAAACATCAAGTAGACAGTGTTCCTAACAATCAATATGAATACTTAGTGCTAGTAGTGTAACAAAAAACTCTTGTCGCTTGCCAACTAAGTGTATAAAATTTCTCAAATTAATCATACTCTTGTTCCGCTTTTGGACAGCCCAAATTTGTTACATAAGGATGAGAAGCAGATATATCAAAATTACAAAGGGTTCAAATATTGCTTTGTTAGATACAATGGTATATGTTTATCGCCGCAATGTTGTCACAATGGCAAAGCACACAATGTTGTGGCGTTCGTTATAATTGTTTTCCCTCAACAACTAATCCTACATTATCATAACAGAACAATGATAGTAGTCTTTCGGTGTCAACATCCGGTACCTATCACCCTATCCTACACATGCAAGCAATTCTACCAATGGAAACCCTCAGAGTAAATAATATAAATGGAGAGGCCACTTATCTATACCTTCGGCTTAACGTATTCATGACAAGATTTGTTCTTTATCGGACTAATAATCAAATTCAAGCCCTTAATTAGCTGCATTTACTAACTTAACTTCACAGTGATACATTTCAAGCTAATCAGGTCACAATTTTTATGTCAAAATTATAATCATCAAACAAAAACCCGTTTTAAATCCCCATCATAAACACAAAAAGAACCACAAAGATTGAAACTTTTAGGGGGAAAAAAAACTGAATGTGAAACTAATTTTACATTGAGGTGGGTTATTATTGATTTATATACCTATCTTTTTAGGTTGGACATATAAATTTTTCGAATCAAATTAAGATACAAGTCTAACATGAACTTAATCTTACAAGATCCAAATTTTAAGATAAATAAGAAAACAAGGAAGCTTACTTGCAATGAGTAGCAACATCACCGCCTCCTGGTCAATACATCAAATCATCCCTTATAAACTTAACCTTTCCAAATTCTACATCCTGCATCTTAGACATTACAATTTCAAAATTGGAAATTTTGGGTACTCGATATGCGTTCGTCAAAATGGATTTACGGTGTCTTCGTCTATTCCATTTCACGGTAACAGAGTTACATTTAGTTTCTCACACCATGTACGAAGAAAAAGTCCGCAGTAACATAGAGTTGCACCGGAAATTACAATAGAATTCCAGTTAATAGAAATGATTTCGCTGTTTACAAGCTTGGAACTCTCTTCTAGGTTTTTCTCCCAACGAAAAAGAAGAGAAGAAAATGGATGGGCTAGGAAAGTGGGTATATCTTATTTACTTCACCCATACCTGGGTTAGTTAATTTAAAAGCTTAAGGGACCATAGTGTCATTTCAAACCGATTTTGTGCCAACTAGCAACACCCATTTGACTCTGTCAGTCAACCAGAGTTGACTCAAAAGTAGTATGTCTATGAAGCAAAATAGAGATGTTTGGATTTCCATGAGGAACACTCTTGAATAATGGGTACACAACTATTAACATTACCAAAGTAGCCAATGGGTACACAATGGGTCCTTAAGCAACTTCTGGCCAAGTAGCCATTTCAGTAGGCCAAAATCTTATTAACATTACCATCTCTCAGGGCCTCAACTTCACTGCACCAAAAGACATCATTGCTAATGGTCACCCATCTTCATATCCTTTGTTATTTTGGCCAACTTCAAATTTATATTTAATCAAACGATGGAGTTGTATCCACATCGGTTTCTCAAACCACGTTAGTCTTTCCAATTTAGGAGTTTTTCGTCTTCTTCGTTATTTCTTTAATAAGAATTATTGTTGGTCGACATATTTTTCTTTATCAAGTGAAGCTCCACGGAGGGAATCATTATTAATAACAATCAAAAGGGTGTTGTAGGGCTTTTGGCCCATGTGTGCGGCCCATCTATGTGTAACCAGGGTTAACACCCTAGCCTATAAATAGAGGCTAATTCCTATGTAACACTACATTTATACCTAATAAATAAGGTCTTTCTCTCTTCTCTATATTTCTCCTTCAACAAGTTATCAACACGACTCTACCACTTTGTGCAATTTTTTTTTTAGTCTTATCGCTCGAGATCAATCATGGATTCCTTCACGAATATATTAGCATGGTTCTAATCAAGATTAATTTTTATTATGGATGTGTTATCAAGTATTCTCGTTCCACAAAAGAATCTTGTTTTCATAGTATTCTCTAGGGTTACACCAATATACGATTGTCATACATAGATATTTAGCCGTTGGATTTTCACGAAATTTTTATATGTTTAACCCAAATATGTATTACATATTACATAAAAAATTCAATAACATCGGAGTATGATGCAATCTCCAAAACTTGATTTTAATGAAACTGCTACGTTTAGAAAAACCCTAATTTATAACAGCGTAATAAAACTTAATTTTTTAAGGATTTCAACTGTTGGATCAGTTTGTATTTTTTGTATGTTTTACCTTTAAGAATTTCAACTGTTGGATCATTTTGTATTTTTTGTATGTTTTACATATCGTCATTATTGACATACTGTAAAAATTGCATAAAGATCCAACCATGGAAAATACTCCAAAGTACGTGATATTTCCAGCTGTATCCACAGAAATGTTAATTGGAACAGTCATGAATATCTTTTTTCTAGCCATTGGATTTATTTTAAATTTTATTATGTTTGTCTAAACATTATGATGAATCTAATGTAGAAATTTAATCATCATCGGACATGTTTACAATTGGTTTCTGATCACTGCAGTTGGATGTTGAAATTTTCAATTTTAGGGTTAACAAGAATGGGCCTCTATGATAATAGTTTCAAGTTTATTATTAATGGGCATGAGTACTTCATATATAATGGACCATATATATATATGCACTTTTGTTAACCATGACCTAGTCAACCCAATGGACCGTGCCTTGACTAAACAATTCACCGCGTTTTGACTAAACCAACTCGATTCGAATTTGACCTTCTGGACTCAGAAGTACTTGAGCGCCATTAAAAAGTCTCTGGTAAGAAGTCATTTGTGTCTACAAGGGCTATACTTCGATCATAAAAATCTTCAACCAATGACATCAGTTAGAATTTTTTTTTTCCATTTTTATCTTTTCAACTTCATCCATTATACTAAAGTAACAGTAGATGCTAAAGTATGATAACAAGAGATTCGTGATCTTTGGTAAGCTAAATGATTGGGAAGCATTTGAGATTATCTTGAACAACAATATGTACCCTGTTGGGATAAAGAAATTTCTCAATTTAATTAAGGTAATTGTGACAAGGATAAATATGGAAAGAACCTCGAAGAACAGAGGGTTAGACGTGCTAAATCATACCAATATTGGTATACTAGAACATGTGAAAGATTACACATAAATTATGGGATAAGATATAAGCCTTTGCTAAAATAGGAACCGAGTTGTAATTCTGGCTCTAGTAATAACGATACAAAGTAAATGTATCTACTGATCATGAGATGTAATTCTTTCTCATTTAATTGAGAGTTGGAAACTTGGTATAAACATTTTACTAAGAATGGCACAAACAATGGAATGCAGGTATCATATAGTAGCAACCAACTACAAGATATATAGAGAGTTTAAAGTACAACAAACTTACTGTATGTTAAAACAAGGTCATTCCCCTGCTTGTCAACTTCAGTGGCAATAAGAAATTTGCCCAGTTAATAAGAATTAAATTCATTGTATGCACTTATGGAATGAAAAATATATCATTTCCATGAGATTGAAATACTCTAAGGCACTTGAGATATACTCAAAAGTACTTGAGTTATAAGGATCATTCGTACATTACGATGAAAAGTATATCATATTCATAGACGATAACACTCTAAAGTAAATGAGATAGATTTTCTTTTGTTCGAAATAAGGCCACGCCACTTTTTACTAGAACTTCTTAAGGAAATATATTAAACTGATTGTTGAATTGTTTCCTTATTTAATACCATGCGATGATTGGATCATTACAGGTAATATCCGAGTGAATAAATGTTCAATATTTGTTGCCTAATTGGTATAAAGATTAAAAGTTACATGATCTTTGTAAGAACCAACAGCTAATCACACTTTGTTAAGTTTCTATGAAGTATGTGCAAACGGTTATTGTACAAAAACTAACTGTGAGAATGGGAATGCATATACAAATAACCTCCAATGAATGTGAAAGGAATCACATCTTAGAGAAATAATAAGCCAATTAGTCTAGTGAACTGTAAATCACTAATACTTGGATAATTGAATCTATATCGTCACCAACAATGTGATGTTGAGAATTGATTCATTCAGGTTTTGACATAACCATAAAGACACTTTGGTTGTGAAATGATGTTTTGTTTGAAAGAACTCAAATGGACATCCTTTTATTTGAGTGAACAAGAAAATGAATTATAAAGATTGAAAGAATACAAAGTGATGACATCTCTCACAATCAACTCTTTCTAAAGTACTAGAAACACCACCTCCCCTCTCATTATGCTTTTAAAGTAATAAAGAATGTAACTCGTTTTACAAAGTCATTATTTAGTAAAAAGGATTGAGACCATCCTAAGATGCAAATGGTAAACAACCCAGCCTTTCAAAAGAAACAAGGTGATATTTGTTAACATATCCATGCAGAATGCGGACCATTTAAGTGATTTATGGCTCTGGCGGATGATTCGAAATACTGAATTAGTTATTGATCACAATAAACAACGCATTTTTGAAATAATCCTAGCACATATTATACAATTTAAGGAGTCACCAACCTTGCCAATGCTAGATATTTACATCAAAGGGACTTGATGAATATTGCATGTTTAATAATATCAGTGTAGAACATGCTCAACCTATGGTCTCACAGAGGATATCATCAAAGGTTATAGATGATACCTAAGGATATGTTATGCGTAACAACCTTCCTATAAATGATTGGAAGATATGCAATATTACACGCATATTCACTTATTCATTTTAGAACCCACAATTAGTCAATCTTTTCTGCGTACCATTTGGTAACTAGATATAAGCCTGACATTTGTATTCTTACGCATTTTTGGTTGTGCTATATATGTGCCACTATGAATCCACTTCGTACTATAGTTGGTCATCAAATAGATTAATTAAGTAGTTATGTTGGATATGAATTACCAACAATTATCCGTATTTGAAACCTTTAGCAGGCAATCTTTTATCCGCTATATTTACGGATAGTCACTTTGATGAGACAGTCTTCCCGTCGCTAGGGGGAGATAAGAAAAAGTATTTTTCTAGAGGAACGACAGGAATTGTCGTGGTGTGTTCCCACTCTGTCTCATACTGATTCTTGTACTCCACATATGTAAATATGAAGTGAAAAGAATAATCGATTTCAGAAAGTGCACTGATATCGACAACGTGACAAGATCACACATACCGGCTGCAAATGTTCCTGCAAGGTTATAAATCATCAGTATGGGGTACACCAAAAACTAAGGTGTTGCAACTACACTTGGTGGAAGTGTAGTTAAGGCCGTGGATCCATAAAGGAATATGGAGATACTACCAGGTTTGATCAATGCTCACCTAGAAAGGAAGCAGATGAGTAAGGCACAACCTAATTTGTATCATTAATAAAATCGTCTCATTTGATTGTCTCTGACTATGTCCATGAATCAATATTGGAGGACGCTCCGAAGTTTAATGATTCCAGAGAACAATGAAATCCTATAGTATTATGAGAACACACACGAGTCAATGGAAAGATTGTGCGAGCATATTAATGATTATCTTTATATATAGTTTCTCAAGGAAATATAGCACGATAAGATGAACCATGCTTCTTATTGTTTAATGTTAACAAAGAGAATATTTGGCCTACACAATCCAAGTAGAACATGGTTCTTTGAAAAATATATAGGTAGTTGGTGTGGTAGTGCTAACCAACCAAGTGTAAATCCTGTGGACATACATGATTATTTGTCACATAGCGCAGTGAGAAGAATGAAGTCGTAAAGTATAAATATTCGCCTTGTGGCGCGAGGTTTCTCACAACGCCCTAGAATTGTTTACTCTCTTGTATCAAACGTTATAGCATTCTGATATTTAGTTAGCTTGGTAGTTTCAAAAGGACTTGAAATACAACATTTTTATGTGGTCATTACTTATCTCTGTAAGGATTAAGAGACAAACATATTTACAAAAGTGTTTAATAACATTTGTTTCGCCCAAATTAAATGACTCTAGACCACGGAGTACTTTTTCAATTAGATTGGAACGTCCACTTATGAATTGAAACGATTAGGCGGATTCGATATACCCGTTTAAGTGACTACTTGATTGGGAAGGAATAAACATGTAAGGTATCATGCCCTGCGTATTCACAAAAAAAAAATCCTGAATTGAAATTGTAGCTATCTATGTCGATGTATGGACATGGTATATACATACTCTTAATCAATAAGAGATTATACAAGCTACTTGAAATTTGAATTTGAAATGAAAATCTGGGAAAAGCTCGGTCGAACACCGAGCTTGTGGCATATTATTCCACCAGTTTTCATATGTCCAAAGTTATCGGAAACCTAACAAGGACATGCATCCTACTAGCACTCCCATGATTAGTTGAGGTGCAAATATAAGTAAATGACCATTTCTTCTAAAAGAAGATGATGAAGATGTGTTGGGAGATGAAATTCCCTTATCTAAGTGCAATAGACGCGTTGTTGTACTTAGCATAATGTACTCGACCAAAAATTTCATCTTCATTGAACTTGTTAGCTAGATATAGCTTAGCGTCGACGCAACGTCTTTGGAATGGTATAATGAATGTAACCATATACTTAAAAGGAGACATTGACATACGTTTGTTTTATCCCTACAAAGACATAAAGAGGACTGCTAATGGAAGTGCAATCCAAAATTTGTTGATTATAAAGGAATAATAATCTCTTCTCCCAGGAACGTAATCAGGGGAGACATGACTGACTTATTTACTAAGTCATTTCCTATATTCAGTTTGGAAAGTATATGACTAAAGGAACTATCTGGAAACTCCTTTGAATGGAATAAGGGGGAGGATCCAAGGATATGATGTCGACATATTTAAACTCCGAAATGTGGAGCTGTGTTGTAAGTTTTTCCCATAGGGTTTTTGTTAGAGCATTGCTCGGTCAAACTCTCAAGCGTTGCTATCTCAAGCTTGTTTGTCAAATTTAGTTGTCAAAACTATATGTCTTGATTTCTAGTTTACTTATGGCTAAGTCTTAGTCTAGGATAGTTAAGTGTAGTTGAGCTCCAGACTCCATGGTGATCATCTTACGAAGACGAAGAACTACTCAAGGAACCAGTGAAAATTTATCCGACTAAAAGGTATGTGGAGACTTGAACTTATCTATCACTCAAAAGTCTACTCTATCTCCTACTCTTTAGACAAAAGTCGTATAAGTATGATAGTTTTCATACATGCACATTTGCTATTTCGAGCCGAGTTTACTCGCCTATCTTTTTCTCGAAATATGTGTTGGTAAGATTTCGCTTTAACCATTTTTCATCTTTATCCGTGACGAAAGTCATGATGATGTTTCAATCTTGAAAATGGCTTTGATGACGATAGTTGTGAATAACGACTATTATAACATTATAGAAGAATGTTTCAATGATTGAAATGTAGAGTTGAGATTACCATCTATGGATATAAGCATAGTGTGTTCGCACATTAGTGTATAATCCATGTACCGGAAACCAAGTGTGTGCTTATGTGTGCATACGGTATTGGTGAAGGAAACAGGTTGGGTATGCGTACTGGCGGAACTTTTCTTCCCGGAAAATTCTGCTGAGTTTGGAGTTCACGAACTCATAAAACGGTCACCTTAGGTATGCGCACTGGCGGAACTTTTCTACCAGAAAATTATGCTGAGTTTGGAAACCAAAGCCAACTCAAATCCGGTAGCTAAGGTACGCATACCCGTACGCGTACCCAAGCTGGTTATTTCTCAAATCGGTAGTTCATGAACTTAAAATAATAAATTATAAGGAATGCAATCTTTGCAAACCGTGGATATATTTTTCATGAATTGATTCGAATGGATCAACCCGATTTTGTTTCAATTGTGTCTATGAATAAAGACCTAAGCAATTGAACAACTCTTCAACTAGTTCTTATGAGTCATTATTTTAGAGCATTACTCGGTGGAACTCTCATGCGTTGTTATCTCAAGCATGTTTGTCAATATTAGTGATCAAAACTATATGTCTTGATTTCTAGTTTACTTATGACTAAGTCTCTGTCTAGGATAGTTAAGTGTAGTTAAGATCCAGACTCCATGGTGATCATCTTACGAAGACGAAGAACTACTCGAGGAACAAGTGGAACTTCATCTGACAAAAAGGTATATGGAGACTTGAACTCATCTATCACTCAAAAGTCTACTCTATCTCCTACTCTTGAGACAATAGTCGTATAAGTATGATAGTTTTCATATATACACATTTTCTATTTCGATCCGAGTTTACCCGCCTATCTTTTTCTCGAAATATGTGTTGGTGAGCTTTCGCTTTAACCATTTTCATCTTTACCCGTGACGAAAGTCATGATGACGTTTCAATCTTGAAAATAGCTTTGATGACGATAGTCGTGAATAACGATTGTTATAACATTATATAAGAATGTTTCAATGATTGAAATGTAGAGTTGAAATTACCAACTATGGATATAAGCATATATAGTGTGTTCGCACATTAGTGTATAAATCCATGTGCCGGAACCAAGTGCGTGCATATGTGTGCATGCGGTATTGGTGAAGGAGACAGGTTAAGTACGCGTACCCACGGAAGTCTTCATACCGAAAATTTCTGTTAGAGATTGTAAGTTTCCAAACTATTGAACCAGTCACCTTATGTACGCATACCCATACGCGTACCCACGGAAGTTTTCGAACCGAAAATTTCTGCTGAGTTTGTAAACTCAATTCCGGTAGTTAATGTACGCATACCCAAGCTGGTTATTTCTCAAATCGATAGTTCATGAACTAAAAAACAAGAAATTATAAGGAATGTAATTTTTGCAAACCGTGGCTATATTGTTCATGAATTGATTCAAGTTGATCAAACTGATTTTGCTTCAATTTTGTCTATGAATAAAGACCTAAGCAATTGAACAAATCTTCAACTAGTTATTATGAGTCATTTGAACTAGTTATGAGAAGGATGAATACGGTTAATATGAAAGTACTCATATGGCTAACCATTGGTTAACTGTTTGTGAACCAACTAAGTGTACACATTTAGGTACGGTTACTCAAACCTAAATGAATACATTTTATTTGTGTGTGACAAGCTAAGTTGATATTAGCTTGGTTGAATCAGGTTTTTCATCTAACGGTGAATATTGAATGCTTTGTTACCAAGGTAACTTAGATTGCAAACCCTGATTTGAAATCTATATAAGGGTAACTCTAGCAACTGGAAAAACTAATCCCCACACCTCATGTGTGATACTATTTGGTTTTGCTAGAGTCGATTCTCCTTTAACCTTAGGTTTCTTCTTGAGACCCTGTAGGTTAACGACTGAAAGACTTCATTGGATTGTGAAGCCAGGCGAAACTACTTCTCTTGTAGTTGAGCGATTTGATCTTTCCATTTTCTATCATACGAGTTCAATTGAATAATTGACTTGAGATTATATCTCCGATAGGGAAAGATAAAAAGAAATCACAAACATCTTTGTCTCATCGTTTGTGATTCCACAATATCTAGTTTCGCTACCATACGATTTAGATTATTGTAAGGTGATTGATAATACTAGGTTGTTCTTCGGGAATATAAGTCCTAAGTTATCAATTAGTTCTGTTCACCTTGATTTATCAAAAGACGGAACAAAACTCATAGGTTTATCCGTGGGAGACAGATTTATCTATTATCGTAGACTTTTCTGTGTGATACAGATTTTTTTATTGAAATCTTCGACTTTGGGTCGTAGCAACTCTTAGTTATGGGTGAGATCAGCTAAGGGAATCAAGTGCGTAGTATCCTGTTAGGATCGAGAGACGTAAGGAGCGCAACCGTGTACCTTGAATCGGTGTGAGATTGATTAGGGTTCAACTACATCCGGACCAAAGTTAGTTTATAGTAGGCTAGTGTCTGAATTGCTTAATACGGTGTGGTATTCAATCTGGACTAGGTCCCGGGGTTTTTGCATTTGCGGTTTCCTCGTTAACAAAACTTCAATTGTCTCGTGTTTATTTCTATTCCGCATTATATTTCGTTATATAATTGAAATATCACAGGTTGTGCGTTAAGGTCAATCAATTAGAATATCTAACCTTTGGTTGTTGATTTACATTGATTGACACTTGGATATTGGTCTTTGGTACCATTCAAGTTTATCTCTCGAGTATTTGATAAACACTCGCAGATTTCCATTTGCTAGAGTAAAGATCAAATCGAGAGATAGAGATATTAACTTCTTGATATACTTTTTATTAAGATTGAGTCTGACTGTCTAGTTGATTCTCTTAAAAGTATATTAGATTTTGTCCATACAGATTGCTAATCAAAATATTGGGTGAGGTTGTTGTACCCCCACTTTTTCAATTGGTATCAGAGCAGGAAAACACGTTCAAATACCTTACAAGTCCGTGTGTGTAGCTATCGACTCTATGGACCCATTAGTGATATCTCGACTTCGCAAAACCGCATCAAAATCCTTTTGATATTGTTCGAGGTTCTCGAGACTTCCAAGAATCCTCTCATATCTTCCCTCTCGTCGAAACCGATGTAGACTGGGAAAATCGTCTAAATGTACAAGTTGGATGAACTTTCGGATGAAAGTGACTCGGACGAGGGACCCGAGGTATTGATGAAGAAATCTCACAATATATCATACGCTTTGATGATATCATAACCAAAAAGGGATCTACCGCCTGCAGCGTAATATCTCTCATTCCCTCTCCTCGTCGTGAAAACAGGAAACTTAAAAAACTCTTTAAAGGATATGATAGTGGGTATAAACTCTTACAATCAATCCTTAAAGATAGAGATGAAGAAGTCCATTCAAAGATTGCTGAATGTGAAAAACTTCAGAAGAGTTGTTGTATGTTGAAAGAAAGACTTGATGAATCAGAGGCAATATATGACTCTTAACAGAAACACTTTAACGGCAGAGAATGTGTTTTTCTTTCCAAAGAAAAACAATTGAAGGATGATCTATCTACAGCTGTCAGCAAGGTAAAAACACTAGAAGAGAATCTGAAGAGATTCAACACTAGCTCTACAAAATTATCTTCCATGTTGGGAGCATGTAAAGAATATAGTGATACACGTGGTCTGGGCTATAAAGGACCAAATACTGGGAAGATCAATTTTGTCTGGGCTAATAAAAACTTGTTATGTGAAGAATCACTTATTACAACCGATGTCCCTGTAAACAAAGATAGTCATTCTTCGAAGACAAGGCGAAGGAAAACCGTTAAAACACTACCTTCAACTGCTACTATTGTGGAAACAAGGGTCATGTTGAACGGAAATGTCGTTTTCGGATAAGGAATGAAAAACTTCATAACATTCTCATATGGATGTCAAAGGAAGTAATCAAACCTGTCTCTCTTCGCACTGAGAACATCAGAGTCTCAAATCCAGAAGAGTACTGTGATAAATCCCTTTTGTATGATACGAACTCCTTCTACGATCGTAGGGGAAAGAATGTCACGTTGACTACTAAGACTTTTGATGTTTCAGTAAAAAGAAAAAGACGTCAATGGAAAAAGAATGATTCAATTAAGGAAGGAATATCTTCTCTTGGCAAGGATTACGTTGTGACCAAAGTATCAAATTTCAATCATATTCACATCAACAATCATGCCTCAGATTTAAGAACCACTGTGAATAATCTCAAATGGAAAATCAAAAAATTAAGGAAGAAAGCATCTTCAGGTATGTCTTGTTCTCCTTGTAATAATTCTTTTGAGATTAATCCTGCTAATTCTCTATGTGATTAAGAGAAGGAAAATGATGATGAGATACATGCTCTGTCTACAACTTGACCAGTTTTAACAGTGCATTCTCATTCCAATCTTATGAGGATGCACATAAAAGTCAAGATGCAACTCGTCTTGACAAAAATGGTTGTTGTTTTGTCGGTTCTTTAAAATTAATTTCTTACGTAGATTTCTACTCTAGCCTTCTCTTCATACTGAAGCATAGTTGATCCATAAGGACTCTTGAGAACATCATGACTTGTTGATACAGTGATCTTATCAGTGCTCCTTATTTTGATCTAAGGATCCTTGTCAAAGTCTTTTATAAGACCCTTTTGCCTAGACGGTTTTTGAACCTGGTTCATAACTGTGAACGTTTGCGTACCTGGCCCATTACCGATTTTTATTCGAGAACTCCTAGGGTTTTCCTATACGTATCTCATACATACATATATATATATATATCATGAAGTGGTTCTTGGTATGCACTAGTTCGGTAACGGAAATAGCCTCCTAAGAAATAATGGTGCAAACTATGAAAGGGTGCAAGAAGGAAGTTGAGAATGACAAGTTTCTTTGAGTTTTATGAGAACCCCTGTTCTTATAAATTGTTATCATGCAATTGATCATGTAGACAAGCAACCAGTTCAATTATCACAACAATTGGTTGGAAATCTTCTTCAGATTTTAATGTCCTAAAAGAACAGGTTCAGTGATCGCTAAAAGGAATCTTGAGTTCGTAAGGATCAAGCTGAAGGAAGCCAATGAGGAACTTGTGTGTGTTCGAAATATGATAGCACGTCTTGGATAGTTTTATTTTGTCTAGTGAAACTTCTTAAAAGAATTTTATTCTTGTTTTTGTTTAAGAAGGATAACTAGGGTTTGGAATAGCCATTAATATTGTGAGTACACATAGCTATGTCCAACATTTTCATCTTCATGTTTTTAGATTTATTTGTTTAAATTCTAAAAAGTTGGTTTGGAAGATGATTTTTGCAGTATTAATCTTTATGGTTTCATATATTGCAATATGTTATGGGATATGTGTGTTTGCGTCCGTGAACTATTATTGTCCCATACAATGTCAAAAGTTATCTCGTTTATATGTTGATATGCATGTATTGATTCAAGATCGATGAAATTTTGACAAACAAAAGTTAAGCCTATTATGTCATTTATTGATGGAAGATAGGTTAAAATCTTTTGTTTACAAGGATTATGTCTATTATATGTCATTGTGCAAATAGTGATGGAAAATAGAATGAATCCTTGTATATTCCGCAGTATTGATCTTCCCTGATCCATATTTTATGTATATACTGTGCGGCTCCATAAGTCTTCTTGTGTGAGAATTTCCAACTAGACTAATCATAGATTCGTTTTTGGTTATTTTGGTTGCGTATTCCGATTAAATTAATCATGGGTTCTCTTGTGGTTAGTTTAATTGAGATTTTTGGATACAAAATCATTTTGTGGTTTTTGGTGTCCAAAGAAATCCTTATTTTCTCGTAAAAGTAAGGTCGCTCTTATTATTCTTTCGGGAATGACATCAAATGGGGGAGAGTTCTTTTAAACTTGTGCTTAATTGCCATATCTTTGTGGGGAGTGCGGCTGTGGAATATTTGAGGAGTTATCTTGTATCTTTATAAACTCCGTGATGAATGCATTTAGCTTCGGCTTTATGATTGCATCTAAACAAAGTTGATATGTAATTTTCTTTGGTCTTGAAGTGTCTCCATGAAAATTTCATCAGGATCCCGTTTTCGTACCTTTGCCAATTTTATTGACAAAAAGGGGGAGAATTGATATGTAGTTCACACTACAAATACATATGGTTTTCGGATCATTATGTAAGGGGGAGTGGTTTTCGTGTTGAGACGAAGTATTGACTAAGGGGGAGTGATACATATCACCATAGTATTGTTGTTGAAGTTGTGATATGAGAACTTTGATGTTGTGTAATAATACTATGACCTGTATAACAATGATCGAGAGATTTTGTTTTATCATTGTTATGGCTACGGAACTTCAACAACTATGATGCTAAATTGAACATCTATGGAATCATAGGAGTACTTGGAAAAGACAAAGTTTTCGAGTAACGTTGAAGCACCAAGGAGATCAAGCATGTGGACGAGAAGCTACAGAGTTTTATCTATTTTTTAATCCATATGTATTGATAGTTTTGTCACTAAAATTGACAAAGGGGGAGATTGTTAGAGCATTGCCCGGTCAAACTCGCATGCGTTGCTATCTCAAGCATGTTTGTCAATATTATTGATCAAAACTATATGTCTTGATTTCTAGTTTACTTATGACTAAGTCTCGATCTAGGATAGTTAAGTATAGTTGAGCTCCAGACTCCATGGCGATCATCATACAAAGACGAAGAACTACTCGAGGAACAAGTGGAACTTCATCCGACAAAAAGGTATGTGGAGACTTGAACTCATCTATCACTCAAAAGTCTACTCTATCTCCTACTCTTGAGACAATAGTCGTATAAGTATGATAGTTTTCATACATACACATTTGCTATTTCGAGCCGAGTTTACTCGCCTATCTTTTTCTCGAAATATGTGTTGGTGAGCTTTCGCTTTAACCATTTTTATCTTTACCCGTGACGAAAGTCATGATGACGTTTCAATCTTGAAAATAGCTTTGATGACGATAGTCGTGAATAACGATTGTTATAACATTATAGAAGAATGTTTCAATGATTGAAATGTAGAGTTGAGATTACCAACTATGGATATAAGCATATATAGTGTGTTCGCACATTAGTGTATAAATTCATGTGCTGGAAACCAAGTGCGTGCATATGTGTGCATGCGGTATTGGTGAAGGAGACAGGTTGAGTACGCGTACCCACGGAAGTTTTCATACCGAAAATTTCTGTTGGAGTTTGTAAGTTTGCAAACTAGTAAACCAGTCACCTTAGGTACGCATACCCGTACGCGTACCCACGGAAGTTTTCGAACCGAAAATTTATCTTTGAGTTTGTAAACTCAAATCCGGTAGCTAAGGTACGCATACCCGTACGCGTACCCAAGCTGGTTATTTCTCAAATCGGTAGTTCATGAACTTAAAAACAATAAATTATAAAGAATGCAATTTTTGCAAACCGTGGCTATATTGTTTATGAATTGATTCAAGTGGATCGAACCAATTTTGCTTCAATTGTGTCTATGAATGAAGACCTAAGCAATTGAACAACTCTTCAACTTATGAGTCATTTGAACTAGTTATGAGAAAGATGAATACGGTTAATATGAAAGTACGCATATGACTAACCATTGGTTAACTATTTGTGAACGAATTAAGTGTACACATTTAGGTACGGTTACTCAAACCTAAATGAATACATTTCATTTATGTGTGACAAGCTAAGTTTCGATCTAACGGTTGAAAGATATTAGCTTGGTTGAATCAGATTTTTCATCTAACGGTGAATATTGAATGCTTTGTTACCAAGGTAACTTAGATTTCAAACCCTGATTTGAAAACTATATAAGGGGAACTCTAGCAACTGGAAAAAATAATCCCCACACCTCCTGTGTGATACTAGTTGGTTTTGCTAGAGTCTATTCTCCTTTAACCTTAGTTTTCTTCTCAAGACCCTGTAGGTTAACGACTGAAAGACTTCATTGGGATTGTGAAGCCATACGAAACTACTTCTCTTGTAGTTGAGCGATCTGATCTTGCCATTTTCTATCGTGCGAGTTCAATTGAATAATTGACTTGAGATTATATCTCCGATAGGGCAAGATAAAAGGAAATCACAAACATCTTCGTCTCATCATTTGTGATTCCACAATATCTAGTTTCGCTGCCATACGATTTAGATTATTGTGAGGTGATTGATAATACTAGGCTGTTCTTCGGGAATATAAGTCCGGGTTATCAATTAGTTCATGCTCACCTTGATTTATCAAAAGACGAAACAAAAACTCATAGGTTTATCTGTGGGAGACAGATTTATCTATTATCGTAAACTTTTCTGTGTGATACAGATTTAATTATTGAAGTCTTCGACTTTGGGTCGTAGCAACTCTTAGTTGTGGGTGAGATCAGCTAAGGAATCATGTGTGTAGTATCCTGATGGGATCAAAGACGTAAGGAGCGCAACTGTACATTGAATCAGTGTGAGATTGATTAGGGTTCAACTATAGTCCAGAACGAAGTTAGTTTGTAGTAGTGCTAGTGTCTGTAGCGGCTTAATACAGTGTGGTGTTCAATCTGGACTAGGTCCCGGGGTTTTTCTGCATTTGCAGTTTCCTCGTTAACAAAACTTCTGGTGTCTGTGTTATTTCTATTCCGCATTATATTTCGTTATATAATTGAAATATCACATGTTGTGCGTTGTATCGATCAATTGTGAAATCCAACCTTTGGTTGTTGATTGGAAATTGATTGATCCTTGGATATTGGTCTTTGGTACCATCCAAGTTTATATCTCTTGTATTTGATAAAGACTCACATATTTTTATTTGTTTGAGTATAGATCAAATCAAGAGATTGAGATATTAACTCCTTGATATACTTTTTATTAAGATTGAGTCTGACTGTCTAGTTGATTCTCTTAAAAGTATATTCGAGTTAGTCCATACAGATTGTTAATCGAAATATTGGGTGAGGTTGTTAGAACCCCGCATTTTCAGTTTTTGTTAGCGAGGCAACCATAACTACACCAACCACATGATAAATAATGAAGACATGCAGATTATATTGATACAATTGCTGAATAATATCAAAATCAAGGAAATGAAACTCGGTAGTTTGTCAAGTACTTCCAGAATCAGCACAACAAAGCAAGCATTGCATCACAAGAGTTTACGGCACAAGTCAACTAGTAGTATTGATAATACTATTGCGTCTCAATACTAGGTTTTCATCAATCATCTATAACCATAGATAAGATATTATGTATGAGTATTCGGCAAAGGAATACTTTTAGACTTATCGCGTTGTACTTTTTTCCCTTTTTCGAGGTTTTATCCCACTGGGCTTTCCCTTGTCAAGGTTTTAATGAGGAAACATGTGCGAGTTCAACTCTGTTCTAAGTTTTCATAATATTGTACTCTTTTTCATTAGTTCATGTTTTGTCCTTCTGGGTTTTCCTTGCGAGGTTTTAATGAGGCAATTAACTTAGATACAGTGGTAATCGAGGAGAGAAACTAGATCCAAAGAACTATATCTGAAGTGCTACATCGGAAGCATTATATGTGAAGCACTACATATGAAGCACTATTATTGGACCGCACAAGGGGGGTGTTGTAGGGCCTTTGTCCCATGTGTACGGCCCATACATATGTTACAAGATAACCGAGTCCACTCGAATAATAGATCAAAGACAACTATATATATAACGATGAAACACATAGCTCGATCGGTATATCAACACGATCATTTTCTTTCGATATATACATATGAATAAGGAAACCGTATGGACGAGATAAACCTCAAATATGCCTCATGCGGTGTTAGTAGCTAGAGATAAACATGTAAAGTAATAAAAGCTGGAGTGCATACACAGACTAATAGCCTACAACTTTTCTCCCCAAGTATTACCATTAGTAGCACTAATTCGATGGAAATTAACTAATCAACTCATCAACAAATATCTCGTGATGTATTTATAAATATCAAGAGAACCCCATGCTCTTTTATCCTACCCACTTATCACTCAAGCAAAAAAGTTTCAGCGTTTCTTAACCTCCACCACTGTAATGGCTTCCAAAATCTACTTCTTCAGGAAATCTGGTATATACATTATAAAACAAGTCTCGGTGCATGCGGAACCTGTATTATACGACTACAAATTGCTTACAAAATTTTGTTACACAATATAATCAACCCCATGATACTCTTTCCACACTATCACATTTCCTCATCGCAACTATTCTAAATCCTACCAATATACACCATCACGTGTAGCATCATCCAAGGTCTATACATTGCGGTTTTTATGTATTTTATATAATGAGCATCCGCACTATATAAACCATATATGAGTAAATGGTTAAACCCATGAGTCACCCATCTTCGCATCCTTACACTACACCAAATTCTGGGATTAGAAACAGAACCAAGCCGTTACTAAAACGGGTTGTAACGGCTCTTGCCTGTTGCAAAAGTGGGTGTTACATTTTTTTTATAACGGCTTTGTGGCCGTTACAATTTTAGTTATGTGACCCTCGTATGTTGTTGTGAGTCATCTGAATTTGCCACGTGGTAACGTGACCTCGGGCAGCATTAATTTTTTGTATAACGCCGTAACATCTTAGAGCCATCCTGAACTTTTTTTGTAACAAAAAAAATTATCGCCGATCCAACCTTGACCTGGTCAAAATTGGTCAAGGTTGACCAGGTCAAGGCTGACCGGCAGTTCATTTTCTGCCGGAAATAAACCGGAATTCTAAATTCAATACCCTGCATACACCTTTCAATATATTCATAACCACACTCAACAACAATTTCTTCAATCTATGCATATCACATTCATTCAATTCATCTTAGGTTCATATAACAAAAGAACTGAATTTTCTTTAAGTACCAAACTTGTTTTTTTTGTTAAGTATCAAATTTCTAAAGGAAAACATGGAAGGTTCCAAATTTCTAAGGGAACACATACAAACTTACTAACTGCCTACAAAACTTGAATACATGGAACTTACAAATCTTGAACTCCTTTGGCACTCTCTTTGTCTTTCATATAGATTCTTCCAAATCAATCAATGCAATTGGTTACGCAACAAACCAAAGTTTATAAGCTCTCTCACCGGGTAATACATGTGAAGTATACAAGTTTATGCCAAGTATACAAGTGAAGTACTTACCATGTAATCTAGCTGGTATACATGTTGAGGCCAACCCCCTCGCAAGTATAAACTGAAGGTCAAAACCACAAATTATAAGTAATCTCTAGGTTAACTTGAAACAAAATTGAACTTCTCAGTGCTCACAGTAGCACTACCTAATATCATGGGTTCAGGAGTGAGAACAACATTTCTGATTGTCTTCATATTTCTTTAAGCTCCACAACACCAGTATCCACTCCAACTCGCTTACCGAAAGGATTTAGAAGTATACATTAGATGCATTACAAATGAACTACGTTTCGAGAAGGAGACAAGTATTCAATATACCTCCGCATCATAAGATGCCATTAAGCCAAGGTAGTAAAAAAGTAGTACAAGTGGTTTAATTTCCAAAAGCATCCGTAGTACATGAGAAAGAGAACTTGGAATCACTTGGAATCAATCGCATACAAACCTCAATGTCGGATGAGTCATAATGAACTCCCATATTGACGAACCAAGAGTGAAAGTGTGGAACCATTGACACCAGCTTCCCGTGCTCGACAAAAAACGCAAGATCATGCCTTTAATGTTCGGACTCAAGTAAAACATTCTATTAGTCTCAACAGGTATGTCGAACTTACTCTCAAGAGAAACATATTGAAATGCACCGCAACATTAAGGGAAAACCAGAGGTTTGAAGGAAAAAATGCAAGACATTAAGCATAAATACCGAACAAAAAACATGCTTCAAGAAGGGTCTCACGGTTCCAATTGCAAATCCATCCAACACCATAGTCAAATCTAACTCAATAGTTCTCGAAGACTTACCGTTATTCCACCGCTCACGAGAGCCTTAAAAAATACATCATTTGAAGGAACATCCAGCTTCTTTTACTCCACCCGGAATCACAAAAGAACATATCACTTCTTAGTAGCTAGCTCAAACAAGAAGTGAGTAAGAACCGAATTTCTTTGGAAAGAAAAATTAATAATTAATAACATACAAACATTTTGGTTACCCGGCAGTGGTCTCCCCGGCAAGTCTCGATGAGTTTCGCAAGCCCAAACCTACTCAAGCAAATAATGAGATAATCTTAATACCCGAGAAAAGGATAAAACTCTATGATTCTCACCAATGACACTTTTTTCTTTCTTTCTTTCTAATTAACTATTTTCAATCAAATTCTTCACTATCACCAATAAAATGAAAAAACCCGAAAAAAAGAACTAAGTAACAATACAAAGTCACACATGTACTAATTTACCTAGTATAACACGCACGCGCGATGCGCCGCGATTCGTGCCGTTCCATAATTTTGATACCCTAATCATTCTCTCGACAAAAAGGTGTTTCGTATTCTTTCATAAATACGATGTTACGCTTGTTGCCCTTTTATTATGTCTTCCGAATGTTCCGATTATTGACGCCGAGCGTGATCAATGAGCCTTGAGCTTCTAAGGAGGCCGAAATAAGAGTCCTGTTTCCTCTTTGCGCCACGTATGTAGTTGCAAAAAGTAATTCAGGAAGAGTAATAAAGAAATTATTCGGATCGGTAAAGTGTACATATGAGCTCGATGAAACTATGCAAAACAAGAAAATGTACATATGAGCTCAATAAACTATGCAAGACAAGAAAACGTACATATGAGATGGATTCATGGCTCACAAAAGAAAAACATACATCCGTACCACAACTAGTGATAGAAAGTAAATGTCTTGGTGAATCAACCGATGATGATAAGTCCGTTTTCTAATGTGGGAATGCCTACCCAATGGTGTCCTGTGTTGGTGAAATTGGGATTACAACGGATCAGAGAACCAACCCATGACCCAACACTTCAAATTTGGGTTCATAGTTTGACAATCGGTTGCATATTATTTTGGAAATCAGTATGTTTTTGAATGAATTAACTTGAATATTGGCATCTAAGAATACCTATCCTTTAAACAGAAAGGAAAATGAATTTTGAATCCATTAGGTCCTAAATAATAATAAAAGATGGACTTTACAGGATCTATTGAATCATGCTCTTGTATTTGATTAGGGCCCGCGAGAACCGATTTGGTGGATTAAAAAATCTTGCACATTATGCACGCACGTTAGACAATAATTAAGCTTATGTCAAAGTGGTACATATGATGTAGACTGCATTGACGCAAATCTATGCAATTAACACCCAAAATTGCATGTTAAGTTGTGAATGAACACAGAAAAATCCATGTTCCAAATTTCAAAATTTCTTTATGGGGGCACGATTATATAAGTCACAAAAGAAATGTTGCTACCTTGTGTGGTGTCTTAAGTTAGGGATCCACTTTGGGTATCCAAAAAGAAAAACAACATAGGCAAGACAGTAAGGCGTACATATGAGCTCGATGAAACTATGCAAGATAGTAAAACGTACATATGAGATGGATTCATCGATCCCAATTGTAACTACGACAGTTAAAGCATTATAAATCTAAGCAACCACACCACATAGTCAACCCAATTATGCAAATGCTAGACGACGTTCTATTTACAAATGATCGGTCCATCAATTTGACTGTTGGAAGGCTAGCAAGTATGAATATAGTTATCTTAAGTTATACTATTGTATAAAATGTTTCTTATCATATTGTGCAATCGATAAAGTTCAGATCTGTACATGATCATCAAGAAAGAAAAGACACAATCCTCAAGGTAATTGGTTAGTGTGGAAGAAAGGCAAAAGCTATAAATTTTCCACTAAAAAAGATAAATACTCAATTCAATGCACACACTCGAGATGCTTACAAAACAAACATACTAACCGGCTTAGGACTCCATTATGAGGAAAGCTTCGGGAAAGACTAAGAAGTGATAGCATAGATGGTCAAAACTATTTTTGTAAGAGAATAATGCTATCTAGTGGTGATTATCCTCCTGTCATTGCTATGTCTCGCTAATCAAGGTATACAAAATCAAAAAACATACAAAATGGATTAAAAGAAAGTAACAATATAGAAATCAAATTAGAACAGAGAAAAGAAGAAAATCCCAATCCATCCTGCTCCAAATTGAAAAGCTAAAATAGACAAAGAGCAAAAACCCAAAACCTCATAAAAAAATTAACCAAAAAAAAGAAGGAACATACCCGATTCCCATCAACTAACAGACTCGTACTTTGATACGGATATACACATTAATTCAAAGCATATGTGAACAACACAATAACTGACTCAAATTCGCAGCCTCGAAAGACTTTGAAGAAAATCCCAATCGATTGAACAAGAAACCCTAAATCAATTATCATTTTGAAACCCTAAAATAAAAACCTAAATCTAGCTAAAAATAAATCGAAATCAAAACCAAAAATACCTAAATTAAACATAGTAGAACGATGCTTTCACACGATTAGGCGAGAGTGAAGATCATTTCTTCCAAGTTCGAACTCCGACGAACAAACTAAAATCAATGAATCATAATACGATTGAAACCCTAAAACTATTTATGAAGCCCTAAAAATCATTTTATATATGATAAACAAAACTGAATAGAAATTGATTCATCAAACTCGATCTGGCTCATCGGCTGAGAGAAAGAGACGAGAGGCTGAGAGCAGCTGGTTTCATCGGTTGAGAGGAAGAGAAGAGAGGATGAGAGCAGGAGAGAAAAAAAAAGAAATGAAAATAAAATTGTCGATCTGCTTTCATTAGGGTATACCCATATTACGCATGTGAATCGCACGCGCATGGGAGGAAATATCCTCTAATGTTTTTCAGTTTGGGTGGAAACAAAATGGTACACGTGTGAATGGCACACTTACAGGCTCCAGGTGTTACGACTCAGGTGTGACGAAGCGTGTGGCTGGCACGCCTATAAAAAAATTCGTAACAGCTAGCCTCTCAATAAATTTTCAAAATTTGCATGTGACCATAGCAATTTACAATTTTTTTCGTAACGACCATTTGTAACGGAAATTCAGAATGCTACCACAAAGACGTTACGAATCCGGGAATTTGGTGTAGTGTTAGATAACTTATTTTGGCCAAAATTCACATCTGCAAGAATTTAACAAAAATTGCATAGAATCTTCGTAGAAACCTGGATTTTGATGGTTAACCCTAATATTTTGATCAAATTAGAATTGGAAAATTAGGGTTTTGAGATAGTTTAGGATCTTAAGATAGCAAAACAAGAAATATTCTGTGAGAAATCAAGAAAAATTTCAGTTGTGACATAGTATAGGGTTTTAATCACATCTCCTAGCTCGCTTGTCCGATAGGTGCGTTGTTTTAGTATGTTATACTAGAAACACGTACGAAGCTTCTGACACACAACTCATGTCATACTCCTCCCCAATTATCCTCAGTTTTTAGATTCGTTGGGTGAAGTGCGCTATTGCGACGAGGTTGTTGAAAAACGACATATTATGTGTTTGGCGCACTTGTTCCTTCGTTGAATGCTCCTAGACGAATATTTGTAGTTTATACTTGAATTCTTGCGATTGAAGCCCTCTAACTTGTTGAGATGTGTTGTAGGTTGAAACGAGAACAAACAAGGAGATGATGAGGAGATTATAGTAAAAGTGGATCAATTTGATAAAGCTACCACTATTCAATTCCAGGAATGTGAATACGTTATTTTTAAAATATGGTCGACATAGAAGAGAAAACATAGAGACCAAAGAAAGGCGCGGTGAAAGAAAGACGTATAGGAAGAGAAATTATCGAATTGAGCGACTGGATTAGAAGCTAGCCTCCCATGTGGTCGCCAAATGTTGTAGGGGTAAAAGTGAGTGTGCAATGGGAGCCTAGTTTAACCATAGCATGCCAAATTTCCCTCACAAGTAAGAGAAAAATAAATAAATACCTCGTACATACATATATATATATATATATATATATATATATATTATTCTCCATGTACTTCATGGGGATACATGTCCTCTAACTCCTTTTATTACCAAACTACCATTTCCCCTTCTCTCTAAGCCAACCTTGACTCTTTGGTCAACATCCTTTTACTCTATATTGACTATACCTCGTTCTCTCTTTTATCCTCGTGATGTTATACTTATGGTCGGACAAGTCCCTTTTTTGGATCTCGGTCAAGTCCCCATCCCTTTATGGACTTGGGCTTACAAACATTGTAAGGACTTTCTGACCCAAGTAGTAGATTTTCATGTACCAACAATGTGCATTACCTCGAAATGCAAAATGCGTGACTTGATGATTAATTGGTTGAAAACGACACGACAATTTTTTAGCAAAACATATAAAGGGGTTCACTGTTTCTGCGATAAACATTGCAAAAATATTCTGCTAAATACCCAGAATCGACGCGGGTTGATTACCATAGATATTTTCTCTTGTTTGAAAACATAAACTCTACAAATAATTGAATCCTTTCTTTTAGTAAACTTAACACCACAAACTCTACGAGTAGTTTTAGATAATTTTTGAGTGAATTAGGGTGTCGGAGGTGTGAATTTGGAATTGAAAAGAGTTGAATTTATAAGGGAAGAAATTAGAGTCGTTGAATGAGTGAATTTTGTATGTTTCTTAGCAAAAAAAAAAAAAAAAAGAATGACTAAATATGTAGCCGTAGATTCATTGAGCAACAAGAAACTCCAGCGACTGAACTTAGACAAAGCAGCTTGTGTTTAACCACTGGCGTTTCTTTTTAGTTGCACACTACAAAAGAGACCCAAATCTTTTGTTAGGTCGCAATGGCGTTTCCCATTAATTTTTTATGTTTACCCATTTCATAGTGGGAA